>MJUT01019009.1:1429226-1439682 GCA_002080005.1 Gigantidas platifrons | reverse complement strand
TTGATTGATTGATTGATTGATTGATTGATTGATTGATTGATTGATTGATTGATTGATTGATTGATGCTTAACATTAGCATAATGCTCATAATGAGCTGTTACACTGGGTTCTTTAACGTGCGAAGAGGGTGGCAATCTCTCAACACGGGACCTCGGTTTTATTTACGTCTCATCCGAAGGACGGGTTGGTTGTCAATTTACACATCCCGCACAACCGACGGACGCCCCTTCAAGCCGGAGAAGCTCTCGGTCCCATTTCTATACCCCGGGGTTCCCGCGGGGTTGACCCCTTTTAGAGGAATAGTGCCTGTAGGACGGAGAAACCTGGTGCCTATTATACCCCCGTCACACCCTCTGGGAGGGGTTTAGTTGCATACGGAGAAAGCGAGGTAAAATTATTTGCTTGCAAGGCAATAATCAATCGATGGTAATTTTTGTTCTCAAAAGGCGAAAAGTGGTACGATAAGTTGTTTAATGTGAAATATTTACCTTTATTTCATCATTTTAAAGTTTTTAAACCGGTTATTGATATTACAATAGTCAATCATTTTTTTTCAGCAGCACTAAACAAATGAACTATGCAATATATTTTAATGTACAGAATAGGATGATATTACAGGAACATGTGAATAACATACTTTCAAAGTCATACACCAACAATAATTATCACATATAAGACACCATGCACTAGGGTTGTATAAATCTGCCTCGTTATGAGATTTTATGCTTAAATATATAATAACTTTATCAATACCAACTTTGAATGTCAAGGTGTCCTTAAACAAACTTTTTTTTACAGTTCGTTAACTTGAATATATCAGGCGCCCTTTTTTAAACCGAATATTTATAATAATTCGTTTACGGACAAAGGAAAATAAATTATATGACGTCAGAACTTTATTTCGGTTAACATGCTTTAAAATTTTTTATTTTAAACCATAGCTCTCGTAAAAACTTAACAAAAGAGACGGCTGTTATTGGTTAATAATATGCCAATTGTTCTGACACTCCAATTACATGTTATATTTTTAGAAACACGTGGAAGACACGATTCACCGTAATAGTAATGCATGTCTTGTTTTTTTAAAAACATTTACATTTATGTTGAAAATTAATCCGAAATCGGTTAAAAAAGCACGTTCAACTACTTAATTTAGACATTTTCAATTAACATGTAGTCAAGTGTATTTAAAACAGGTCAACATCAACGAATGTGCATGAAAGTAACATTTTTTTTTGTTCCAAAGACTTATTTTTTTTATATCTGGTTCCCACGTTTACAACTAATTGTTAACAAGAAAGAAGAACTAGACAAAAGGACAATTAACATTTACAATATCCAAATATATATAGATTCTCCTTCAGTTGCCCGTGGGTTACGATATTTCTCCACGCGAGAGAGCTAAATTAAAATTTTTAATTTAACTCTCGAGAGTGGAGAAATATCGTAACCCACATGGGCAACTGAAGGAGAATTTGTTTCTCCAATTATTTAACACGAACTTTATTTCAAAAGCCGTCAAACGAGTCAAACAGTGAAATGCAGGGAAAGGCACGAGACATTTTAATCCTCTAGAGGATTACAGATTTTTCCACCACTGGTTCAGCGGGGTTAAAACGACGTAATAATGGGAGAAAAAGCAATACCAGTGATGATGACGATGAAATGAAATAAAAACGATCGAACAACTCTACTTGCGAAAATAAACCGGAAGTGAGACCAGACCCCATGCTAATAAAACTTTGGAGTCCAACTCATCCTGTCAGGGAACTTTATTTATTGGATGCAGTGTTCTGGTTACTGTAGATATTTTTGGAAGAGAAACACAACAAAGCAAACAAATAAACATTTCTCGTGTGAGTTACTCGTACATCAAATCGTCCAAAAGAGCCGTCGTGGTCGTGATCGTATGTTAGTTGGATTTACAACTACCTAAATATATTTTACCTTTACCTTTACCTGTGCAATCAGTGCCAATCACTGCTAACGTTGTGAGTTCGAATCTAGCTCATGGCGAGATGTACTTGATACAACATTATGTGATAAAGCGGTGGTTTTCTCCTGTTTCCCCGACATATAAAACTGACCGCCACGGTATAATTGAAATATTGTTGAAAGTGGCGTTAAACGCCATAACCATTAACCCATACCGTCTATTCAGAATTAAGAAAACTGAGATTACGCGTCATGCGCACTAAATCTTTTATACAAGGTGCATAGTGTTGTTTTTCTTCTACTTCATTTATGGTACCTGCATGGTCTATGGAATGTACAAATTTGGTCAGATGAACTAAGGTTTTAATTGTTTTGTTCTAATGTATAACTAAGAGATATTATAATTGTTTATAACATGTAAGGCGATAAGGTCGTTCACTGTTCATTTTTTAGTAAATGCTGATTTTGTGATTATTAGCGAGTACATTTGCTTTGTTGACATCTCTGATAAGTTTTTCAGTACTAGGTTATTAACCGAATTTTCCGACACAAAATTTGATATTGGATTGGAGATGGCTGATGAACGGGCACCCATCCGGTTGTTGTTGTTGTTGTTGTGGTGCAGGATCACAGAAACCACCTGGCATATCTCAAATGATTAGCTGGTAACTGGTGAAGATTCCCAGGGCTCAATCCCAAATGGCCGTTAGGTGCGTCCTTGGGCGGCGGTTAGGGCGAGCCATCTCTATTCGGGGAGGGTTTTAATACGGAAAGCTTGACCGTTGACCATAGTGGGTACCATGTTTGGAAAGTCCCACACTCCCTGCTCGCAAAATACATCTTATACAGATTTCGATAAAGAGTAGGTACGTTGTAGCATGGTAAGTTATTGTGAAAAGATGTATTTTACTCTAAAACCAGATAAAGCCGTTTGCTGTTTACTGACAGCCTTGCACCATTGGGTTAATGCTATATTTCAGCGTTTCTGTCCTTTTGCTAAATCATTGTGTTTATACTGTTGGTTTTTCAGTATTATGATCACCTACTTGTTCAGAGGAGGCCATAGTGGTCGTGATCGTGTGGTAGTTGGATTTACATCTACCTGTACAATCAGTGTATATCACCACTGAAGTTGCGAGTTCGAATCCCTCTTATGACGAGGTCTACTCGATGCAACATTATCTGATAAAGTTTGTCAGTGAATTGCGACAGGTTTCCTCCACCAAAAAAACTGACAACCACAATATAATTGTAATATTGTTGAAACTGGCGTTAAACACCATAACCCTACCTCGTTATCTCCCCTTATTATCTGTCAATGATGCTGATTGATCTTTTTGTCTACCATACATTTGAAAATACCAGTTAGAGGACACTTTAAATATGTACTTGTATTGATGGGTATCTACTAAAACTAATGTTAAGTAACATTATTCAAATAAATACAATATGTGTACTGAAGTCGAACGCAAAGTCAGTACAAAGACGTCATTTAAAAAATACTCATCAGGTTTGAATTATAATTTTCAAGGTCGCTGGTGATTTCACTGCTAATATACAGGTCAAGTACTGAATTAATAAAAAATAATATAATGACACGCTTCTTGAAATAGTCAAAGATTTGAGTCGTGACCTTGAAATACTATATATAGAAATACGCAATACATGTATGATTAAATACAATCAACTGATCACGCCGCCAGTTTTCAGTTCTATTGTGAGAGGTTCGTATTGTCCCCACTAGTACCGGATTAACCTAGTGTGGGTGTCTGGTTTTTTTGTTTTTTTTTAAATGTTCCCTGTAATTGACATTTTATGTTTGTTTTATTGGTGAGGTTTTGGGTTGTGATATCCTCGTATTGTTTTCAATCTGTGTTATTTCAATTTGTGTCGCACCTTTGTCTTTTATATATACGATATTGCTAAAACTGTTCAATAGGCTATTTGCAGATTAGTCCGCAAAGCATGCATGGTCAAGGTGGTAATAGCAAAGACGTCCGACTGAAGCATCATATTAAACTGTGGCCTAAAAGTAGGCGTCATCATGATCATTGCTTCACATATATGTAGCTTGTCAACAACATGATCAAGCTAAGAAATTGCTGACTTGGTATTAAATAACAAATACTCGATCACTATGATTATTTCTTGATAGCAAAAATCATGTATATGATGTACTAACTTCTTTCTCATTAATATTATATCTATTGCATTCGGGTTCCCAGTGATATGTTTTTGGTATTGTCCAATTATCATATATATAATTTATTCCATTGGCCAATTATTACTGATATTATTTATTGCATTATCCAATTATCACTGATATAATTTATTGCATTATCCAATTATCATTGATTAAATTAATTGCATTGTCCAATCATCACTGATACACTATTTATTGCTTTTGTTTACAAACCGTGACAACCGGAAGTGTGTTGAAAATCCTGGTGTTTGTTCAGTCCGGTTCTATAATTATATTTTTCAAACAGGAAAGTTTTATTAAATTAAAACATTCCAGCTTTTAAAAACATCTTAGAGTAGTTTCGATATACTAAAAGAAGTATTACCCTCATGTGAGGTGAATATAAAGTTTTCAACCCTCGAGAGTTGACAACTTTCGATGTTCATCTCATATAAAGGCAATAAGTGTATGTCGATGTATTTTACTGAATTTCCCGTTATCGTTTACATAGTATATTTCAATGTATTGTGCAATGTATTTTTCATTTAGATTAATTTCATTTCCTAAAAAATCGTTCTTCCAATTTGGTTTAAGACACCAAATGGGTAATACGTGATTGGGGTGATTATTGCTAAACGCAAAATGAGCAATTTGTCAGCCATATCATGGCGAGAACAAGTTATATTTTGATGAGATGATAATGATGATGATGTCCGCTTTGTGTCTTATCCTCTTTGTCTTTGTCTTTTTGAACAATAAAATATGTTTAAAGTATGTCCGCTTTGTAGCAGACCAATACGGAGTTGGAATTTTACAGTGCTAGCTCACTAGAACAATAGTCCGCGGGTAGACATGTCGCCACACTCCGACACATTATTGTGATTTCGAGCCAACCAGTCTTTGCGCTCTACCTACTCCTTTGTGCTGCATGCTTATTGTATTAGCGTGGAAGTAACAAATACCAGTGTTTTTGTCTTTGGTTCGACTTGACTGGAGTTAGAATCCAAGTTCTGCAGCACTAGAGCCGAGTACGTTAACCATTACATAAACGATGCGGTTCAAATTAAGTATTCAGAAACCATAAATAATATTTAAAAAAAAAAACCGGATACATGTATATCCATTTCAGCGTTCACGTCGCGCCACTGTAATAACCTTCAAGTACGTTCATTGTCAAATGGTTGGACAAAAAAAAAATAAAAAAAAAACAAAAACAAAACAAAACAAAACCTGAGAGCAATAAAACCATCAGGCCAAAGCTGGGAAGCAAACAAGTTTTCTTTATATCTAGTGAAATATAATACATCATGAACCATCAAAGCATGTTTATCAACCATTTTATTTTGTTTAAATATATGGATGATTTAACTGAATTTTAAATTTAAGGAAGTTCTTCGATTACCATATTAAATTGTTTTTTTACAGTAGTGAATAATAACGTACAATAAAACTGTCCTAGTTATTGTCCACACGTGTTGATAGACTGAAATAAAAAAAAATAATGACTCACGATCTCAACTTTTTGTACTAGTCGCCTAGAAAACCTTGCACTTTTAACACATCTTGAAATGTGAAGCATTATGAAAGCAATAATAAATATTAAAAGAAAAGATATTTATCTATTTATAGCTTATTCTCCTCTGTACGATATGGAAAGATGCGTTTCTTTCAAGTTGATTATAATTGATACTCTCTTCATTTCTGTTTGAGATGTTTTAATATTTTAACAAGTGCAATGGTTTAAACAAAGAAGAGACAAGTGTATGCATGACACGTCTATGATAATATACATGTAATATATTTTTTATGATATTATGCAAGAAACCATGTTATTCAGTCAGCAGAAAATAATATGTTTTATTTCTTAACTGCATGCAACATGCAATGAAGCTGAGTTTTCTCCGAGTCCTCCGGTTTTCTCAACCAATAAAACTGATCGCCACAATATAACTGAAATATTGTTGAAAGTGGCGTTAAACACCATCAAACAAACAAATATGAAGCTTAGCATTAAAATTCGTTTATTATGGAGAAATATATAAAATAATTAATATATTGTGATCAAGATGGATAAAACTATGGAGCGTATAAAATACCATGGGAATAAAACTGGCGTTTAGAGTTTAGAAAAAAATGACGCCCACAACTTTTGAGAAGTGATGCGAATGGGTTTTTAACTAGTGTGAATAAGTCTCAAACTATTGTGCGAAACTGAAAATCATTATATAAATATTTAATTTTAAAAAACATTTCATTGCATGATCAAAGCTCCTATGAAAGCCTATACACTCCTGGTGCTATACATTTCTTATGAGAGAAAAAACCAGTTATCATCTATAAATAAGCAATTACAATGTATATGCAAATATTATGATATTTAATAATTTAAAGCTACCTATAAAGTAAAATAAATGTGAAATAATGTTAGACATATTATCATGATTCCCAGCCAACCAGTCTTTGATCTTACTCCTTAATGATGTCTGGTTAGTGGGAAATCAGCAAATACCACTGCTATAGTCTTCGAGTTGACCTTACCCATTGTCTTTGACCATACATGTATATGCTGGATAAATCAAAAAGAACGGACAGCATGTATTTGTGAATCCATGAAATTCGAAAATAAATAGGTATTGAGGTATTATATTGGTTTGTATTTCAAACGCTAAACTTTTCTACTAGTTTAGACTCCGTTCTATAAGAAAAGGAATGCATGCATATCCCATTTTCCATTCTACAAAATGATATAATATGCATTTAATGGTACGAACATTGTGAAATAAAAATATAAAATCATATAATTAAAATGTTTGAGTATTTATGAATCTTCATCAAGGTCTACATCGAATTCCCCAAACTTATGCATTTACTGTTCAAAAAATATCTATTGAGTATTTTCGGACTAAGATTGAGGTAAAAACATACACAGATATGATCTATTTGAACTCTGACCCACACATATGTCATCAAAAGTACGTCATATATAAAATTATCATGTCCATAGACGGGTAATGTTTACCAAACAATGTCACCTTGTTTTGTAAACATTACTTGTACATATTTCATCATGATAAAGTAACACATTGTACTTTTGAGAATGTCCAGTGTCACTTATATTACGAAATTGTACGTTATGTGCTATGGGCAGTGTCGGTAACCTACAGCCGATTACTCACCACTGATCACCCGCGGTGTCAACTGGCAGAGAACGCCTCATTTCGTTGAAAAATGGCTATTATGTAACACCGGTAGTTACCAATTGAAATCATGGTTGATATTGTTGATCTCTTGATTTGAGGTGTAAAAGCTATACAGAAAAATGGAGACTCTCGTAATATACAACGAATTTCTTTCTTAATTTAGATAAACATTTAAAAGGTGTGATTTGGCTAGCCATAAAGACATTCGTCAGGACCTATCAAAGTGTTCTATGACAATCACCAGATTAAGATGATTTCTCTGCCCGGTGATGAGTGGAGAGTATAATCAAAAACGTGATCAGCTGTGGGTTAACGACGATGATTCTATGAATAGCTTCTAGAACTCATACAAAGGTGGCTCCTAGTGGGTAAATTGAAGCCATCGCTTCGAAAGTTTTACGTTAGCCATCATGGTTAACTGCTGCGGAATATCTATATCACTGATTACCAAGGATATGGTCCATTTGTCCTAGTCACAATCTAGTTCCTATTCCCCCTCTTTCATGACTTATTTCTAATAAAAAGTGCTACTAAGAAGGTAGGTATTGCATACAGTTTCAAAACACATGAGTTCACCCCACGTTTTTATGTGGGGTTCGTATTGTTCAATCTTTATTTCTCTGTGTTGTGTTCTGTCAATCATTGTTTTCATGTTTGCCCCCTTTTTTACCATTTGTTTTGGCATCTTAAAACGTTTCTTTTGAAACTGTAGGGACCATCGTGGTCGTGATCGTATGGTAGTTTGATTAACAACTACCAGTGCAACAAGTGCCTATCACCACTAACGTTGTGAGTTCGAATCTCGATCATTGCGAGGTGTACTCGACACACCATTATGTGATAATATTTGTCAGTGACTTACGACAGGTCCGTGGTTTTCCGTGTACTCCAATAAAACTGACCGCCACAAAATAATTAAAATATTGTTGAAAGTGGCGTTAAACACCACAACCCCGACTATCTTTTGAAAATGTGAACGCATAGACGTTTATACAATAAATCATGAGTAATAGAGTAATAATAACAAAAATGCTCGTTAGACTTGTTTGTTGTATTATGGTTATATACACATGAACCTACAACTCCCGGGAATCAAAACGAACTAAACAGATTTGAATTAATTAAGTTGGAATTATGCAATGTTTTAAAAGTATGAATAAAACATATAATTAGAATTGCATCTGCAGCAAATTGTGAAGCTCAAGTATTTTTATAATCCAATATATTCTACTTTAGTACTTTATTTATCAGCTGTTATCACAAGATAATAAATAACAAGTTACCCTTCAACTCACGTAAATCAATGTGTTCAAGGTCAAGGTCATTTTGTTTTTCAAGGTGCATGATCTGCAATGAACTGATATTCTATAAACAAAATGTTTGATAGATATTACTACAAGACGAATAGTTACTATAGTGACGTAAGACGTTAATATTAGTGAATGATAAAGGGGAAATGTGTTTCGTTAACAATATTATTGTGCCAGTTCATTCACAGGTCACCTAGACCGAATGTTCTTGTGTGCTGTTATGTTCACATTGGGTGAGGGGTTAGGATTACGATGTTTGTCGCCACTTTCAACAATATTTCAGGTATATCGTGGTGGTCAGTTTTATATTGGTGGAGGAAACATGAGAAAACCACCGACATATGTCACATGTCATTGACTTTATCACATAATATTGTATCGAGTACACCTCGCCTGAGTGGGATTCGAACTCACAACGATAGTGGTTATGTGCATTGATTGCATAGTTAGTCATAAATCCAACTACCATACGATGACTACCACGACGGGTCCTTGTGTTCGTCGAAGTTGTTCAGTACTGTTCACTATGTGAAGCTACCGTAGTTATCAAATTTAGTGCGTACGACGCGTTTCTATCTGATTCAATCCACCATTTCTTTAGGAATGCCTGTACCAAGTCAGGACCATTGCGGTTTCCCAGTTTCCCGGTTGTTGACTGATTTTGTCTGTTTATTGATTTATCAGTTTTGACTTTCCCTTTGGAAGATTGCTTTGTGTTCGGTAATTTTGTTATTACCCTAATTTTCTAGAATATCTATCATCAAGTTCACTCAAAGTCAAAAGATTGAAAAGCCAAATGATGTGAACGTCTTTGTGAGTAATTAAGTGTATAAATAGGGTAGGCTATGGTCACCTATGCATGAGGGAGGAGAGCATTATTATAAACAGGATAGACTATGGTCACCTATGCATGAGGGAGGAGAGCATTAGTATAAACAGGATAGGCTATAGTCATCTATGCATGAGGGAGGAGATCATTAGAATAAACAGGATAGGCTATGGTCACCTATGCATGAGGGAGGAGAGCATTAGTATAAACAGGATAGGCTATAGTCACCTATGCATGAGGGAGGAGAGCATTAGTATAAACAGGATAGGCTATGGTCACCTATGCCTGAGGGAGGAGAGCATTAGCATAAACAGGATAGGCTATGGTCACCTATGCCTGAGGGAGGAGAGCATTAGTATAAACAGGATAGGCTATGGTCACCTATGCCTGAAGGAGGAGAGCATTAGCATAAACAGGATAGGCTATGGTCACCTATGCATGAGGGAGGAGAGCATTATTATAAACAGGATAGGCTATGGTCACCTATGCCTGAGGGAGGAGAGCATTACCATCAACAAGATAGGCTATAGTCACCTATGCCTGAGGGAGGAGAGCATTAGTATAAACAGGGTAGGCTATGGTCACCTATGCTTGAGGGAGGAGAGCATTAGTATAAACAGGGTAGAATATGGTCACCTATGCTTGAGGAAGGAGAGCATTAGTATAAACAGGATAGGTTATGGTCACCTATGCTTGAGGGAGGAGAGCATTAGTATAAACAGGGTAGGTTATGGTCACCTATGCATGAGGAAGGAGAGCATTAGTAATAACAGGATAGGCTATAGTCACCTATGCTTGAGGGAGGAGAGCATTAATATAAACAGGGTAGGCTATGGTCACCTATGCCTGCAGAAGGAGAGCAGTAGTATGAACAGGATAGGCTATGGTCACCTATGCCTCAGGGAGGAGAACATTAGTATAAACAGGGTAGATTATGGTCACCTATGCTTGAGGGAGGAGAGCATTAGTATAAACAGGATAGGTTATGGTCACCTATGC
>MJUT01019009.1:1407119-1418734 GCA_002080005.1 Gigantidas platifrons | reverse complement strand
GTCACCTATGCTTGAGGGAGGAGAGCATTAGTATGATCAGGATATGCTATGGTCACCTATGCTTGAGGGAGGAGAGCATTAGTATAAACAGGGTAGTCTATGGTCACCTATGCCTGAGGGGGAGAGCATTAGTATAAACAGGATAGGTTATAGTCACATATGCCTGAGGGAGGAGAGCATTAGTATAAACAGGATATGCTATGGTCACCTATGCCTGAGGGAGGAGAGCATTAGTATAAACAGGATAGGTTATGGTCACCTAGACCTGAGGGAGGAGAGCATTAGTATAAACAGGTTAGGTTATGGTCACCTATGCATGAAGGAGGAGAGCATTAGTATAAACAGGGTAGGCTATGTTCACCTATGCCTGAGGGAGGAGAGCATTAATTTATTCAGGGTAGGTTATGGTCACCTATGCCTGAGGGAGGAAAGCATTAGTATAAACAGGATAGGTTATGGTCACCTATGCATGAGGGAGGAGAGCATTAGTATAAACAGTTTAGGCTATGGTCACCTATGCCCGAGGAAGGAAAGCATTAGTATAAACAGGGTAGGCTATAGTCACCTATTCCTGAGGGAGGAGAACATTAGTATAAACAGGATAGGCTATGGTCACCTATTCCTGAGGGAGGAGAGCATTATTATAAACAGGATAGGTTATGGTCACCTATGCATGAGGGAGGAGAGCATTAGTATAAACAGGGTAGGTTATGGTCACCTATGCTTGAGGGAGGAGAGCATTAGTATGAACAGGATAGGTTATGGTCACCTATGCCTGAGGGAGGAGAGCATTAGTATAAACAGGATAGGCTATGGTCACCTATGCCTGAGGGAGGAGAGCATTAGTATAAACAGGGTAGGCTATGGTCACCTATGGCTGAGGGAGGAGAGCATTAGTATAAACAGGATAAGCTATGGTCACCTATGCATGAGGGAGGAGAGCATTAGTATAAACAGGATAGGTTATAGTCACCTATGTCTGAGGGAGGAGAGCATTAGTATAAACAGGATAGGCTATAGTCACCTATGCTTGAGGGAGGAGAGCATTAATATAAACAGGATAGGTTATAGTCACCTATGCCTGAGGGAGGAGAGCATTAGTATAAACAGGATAGGCTATAGTCACCTATGCTTGAGGGAGGAGAGCATTAGTATAAACAGGATAGGCTATAGTCACCTATGCTTGAGGGAGGAGAGCATTAGTATGATCAGTATATGCTATGGTCACCTATGCTTGAGGGAGGAGAGCATTAGTATAAACAGGGTAGGCTATGGTCACCTATGCCTGAGGGGGAGAGCATTAGTATAAACAGGATAGGCTATGGTCACCGATGCCTGAGGGAGGAGAGCATTAGCTTTAATAATAATTTCATTATTTCAATCATAAACATATCTAAAAACCACTCAGTGTTGAAACACTGACTACTGGCATGGGCCGTTGCTAATAATCGGTAACAAAGGTGCATTTTGACCATGGTTTGTAACAATCTATAGTAGACTATCCAAAGGGCTGGTCTTAAACCAATGAGACCAATTGCTCCCAATTGGGACCACGCCTACTCTCGCCTGTTCAAGTACACACTGCAGGTCCGACAGAGAACAACACTCCCTCATGTCTATCCCTTCCTTCGAAATGTTTCCAAAATATCGATAATGTTCTTTCAGTATACAATTTGGCTGCAATTTCTTTAAATCCAGACCGATTTGGTTGTGTAATGATTAACGCACTCGTCGCGTGTGTGGGCGATTGTTAGTTCAATCCCAAATCGAGTCAGGCAAAATACAATAAAACTTGTATAGGTACCAGAACAGACTGGTTATCTCGATGTCTACGAGTTAATTAACAATATATAATGACACGTCATCGTGATGGACTAGTACAAAGAGGGCATCAAGATCAACTCATCAAAAGGTAACACAATGATACAGGTGAAAACCAGCTTACTTGGTGTTAAACACCAATAACTGACGGAGGGTCCGGATGGCTTAATGAGTTACGTAGTTGGATTACCTATCACCAATACGGCGTGGGTTCGCACTCGGCTTTGTAAATTACAAAAAACGGTGCACTCGACTCGCAGCCGCGAGTGATAAAGTTTACCAGTTGCTTACCCATGGTCGGTGGTTTTCTCTGGGTACTCCGGCTTCTTCCGTCACTAAAACTGATCGCCATGATATAGCTGAAATATTGCTGAAAGTGGCGTTAAACACCAAACATCAAATCAAATCAAATCAAACCAACCAATAACTGACTCCACCACTCTTTGTAGTGTATCTTAAATCTGGAACACAGTAGATACAAGAGAACGGTTTGAAAAATTGGGAAATTCATAGTGTAAAAAATGCATGACCGCATCATTCCACTAAGAGAGAAGTTTTGATCTCATAAAACTAGTTTAGCCCCGCCACTTTTTATTGAAGTGTCTGAATCATGTCAGGGAATCCAGCGGTAATGTATAAAGGTTATCGAATCTATCTCTGATTTTCCGAATGGAATTTGTCTTTCATTTTATTACTTTTAACTAAAAATCTAGATCCGCCCTCTTGCTTTTCACATAACCGTAACAATGTTTAACCTTGTGTTAATTGTATGTACCAATATATTTAAAAACTAACTAATGAATATACATGTATGTGCTTACTTCAGCGGGTTAACCAATACACCTTTTATCTTCACATCAGTTTCTATGTCTATTTCCATACCTCTGTAAATTTCACAAACAACAACAATGTTTTAATACATTTTTAATTTCAAATAAAACAAGTTGAAAATAGAACCTTTCGAGAGGTGCCAAATTACTGATATGAATTTATTTGGCAAAAAAAAAGTCATTACAGTCTGATGTTTGTTTTGTTTTGTATCACCTATAGTTGTTTCTTCTGCTTCCGTACAGCAATAGACACATAAAGACAGGGCTTCTACTTCCGTTTATACATCTCAATTAGGTATCTCCTCAATATATTTACTCCGGTTTCCTCCACCAATAAAACTGACCATCACGATATAACTGAAATATTGTTGAAAGTGGCGTTAAATACCATAACCTTAACCATAATCCTCATATATTCTGAACAATCTGCATAAAATGCCATGACAACCCAAAATGAATATTTCAGGTTTTCCAACGAGACCTGTTAATTTTGTTTGTTTGTTATTGAATGATTTGTCCTAGACGTTAGACGATCCGATCCATCATAACACAAATGATTCTCCCTTTTTAAGAAGAACATTTTCTTTCATTAATGATTGTATTATGAACGGTTGTTTACCATTATTGACATGCTTAATGCATACTTTAGAGGACAATACTAGAGGCAATATAAGCAAATTTAAAGTTCTCAGGTACAGGTGACCTTAGCCAATTTCGGCTATCTTGCTTAGGCCCATGGGTTTTCTAGCAACCGAAGACTTATATATTTCTTGACTTTGAGCGTCACCTGATTAAGGTTATTCCAGATGAGCGTCGTGCACACTAAATTAGATATCTACGTTTTATTTATATGATCAATATTATATTATGATTGATTGATTGATTGATTGATTGATTGATTGATTGATTGATTGATTGATTGATTGATTGATTGATTGATTGGTGTTTAACGTCCAGCGAGCAATTTTTCAGCTATATTCAGTACGAAAGCATTTTATTATATTATGCTGAGTTATTAAAATCAATCCGGGTTTGAAATTGTCCAACACATTTTTTTTCTGTTGTATTTTTCAAAAGTATGTGAAAAAATTTGCTGATTCACACACAAAAAAATTGCCGATACATGGACGGTATGTATTTTCTCTTGCTTAATATTTATTTACATTACAATTGTTCCCAATCAAAGACACCCAAAATTCCAGAAACATTTTGCATTGGTATTACAATTATATACTGTTGTAGATTATTTATACATGTAACAAGTCAAAAGTTGAAGCTTCAATTGATTAATCGATAGAATAAATAAAACTACTTTATGTTGAATAATTTATAATTATAGCCATTCCACTCCACGAGCAGGTGACTGCCCGAATTCTTTGACCGAATTTGTGATTAAATCGGTTCTGTTTGAGTCAGCAATTTAAATTGTTATTATAGCAGAAATGAGAACAGAACTGAGAGTGTAATTTTGCTTTATATATGTTAATTGTTGGTTACCTGCAGAAAACCTTGTAAACAAAGTCGAACAATAACACAGAGGTATATTTGTACACAGGAACCCGTACCTTAAACGTGATAAATAGATGACATTCAACTATATGCCCTCTGCCGTATCCTATTATTAACATTTAGGTTCTCAAGCACTATGCGGATTAGATTAGCAAAAGTTTGAATCTATATATCACTACGATAATTCAATCTAAGTGCAATTCCGTTAATAAAATCATTAGGATATTTTTTTAGACCATAAAACTGTTATGTTCGTTATAGATATGTCTTTTCATTGTGTTCTTCAGAAGAAATGTTTTAAGAAGAGTTTGAAGATATCCATTGGGTAATCTGAAGCAGTGTTTCGGAGAAACAATACAATGGCTACAAGAAAAAACGACAAAAAGATAAACAATGGTCGGCAAAATACTACACAGATTGTGTAATACGAACCCCTACTAAATCATGGGTTGAACTCGGGTGCTCTGGTAGGGAAAGCAGTTCTCGCTCCACTAGCGTCACCCGTCGTGTTACTGATAACCACACAAAATGTCGCCGTTGTTTAATATTAGACGTTGGAGTTACCCTGAGATATGTATTTGTAGGTATCTGAATCCGTGATATCATGATGATGTGTCATGCTAGAAACAATTATCTTGGCTTTTCATATGAGAAGACCATTTCCTCATGCATATTCAATTTCTATCAAAAAGACACTATATTTGTATTGGTTCCAGCTTAAATCTTCATTGTCTATTGATGTTCCTACTCAAATATAAATGTAGTTTTCTTCATAGGAAAGAACCGTTTTGACTTACCATTGTGTCTTATGCTAAATTTATTTTTAGGGTCCGTCGTGGTCGTGATCGTATGGTAGTTGGATTTACCAATGCAATCAGTGCCTATCACCACTAACGTTTCGAGTTCGAATCCCTTTCATAAGCAAAACCAATACCCATAACACACAAAATGCACGACCGTTCACTTTATTGGTTTGGTACAGGCACTTGAATAAAAAGTGGCGGTGTTAAAATAGTTTATGAGCCAAAAATCAAATAATCGTTTTTTATTGTTGTTTGTCAAATATATGTAAGTAAAACATATATAGCTAAACGTTAGAGAAAACCGAAAGTACAATCACGAATGGATAACCCAGAGATACAATTATAATAATGCAAATTATCATTTTATCTTAAATTAAAATCAGCCCAATATTAAGTTTGTTTTCAGTTGTTAGTACATTTACCCATCAAGTCATTGTATCAAGCAGGAACAAAACAATAATTCAGAATAGTATACATCAACTGAGGTTGAATAATCTTTCTCGTAGGGTTCACGGACATTGTGTTTGATCCCAGCGTATAATGCTCCCTGTTGTAATTAGTAAAAGGAAAGAAACAAGTCTAAAAGGGCGAGGGTATCCGAAGTAAAAAAGGCATGTTCGAGAAAAGGAAGCACTGGGATACAAAAAAACAACAATAATAATTAAAAGAAAAACGAATACAAAAATTGAATGTAAAACAGAAATAAAATTAAGAAAATGAGAACTCGTATAAAAATTAGATGAGGTCGTTGCCGTCCGGTAGTCATCTATTTTTACTCCCACCACGAAGTGAAGTCGTGATGAACTTCAGAAGAGCTAAATAAATAATATTTAAGATAAATTTAGATATAAGCTCGTTATCCTAAACGGAATAAACTAAAATAACAAAAACAATTGGTGAACCGAACGTTTTCATGAACAACATTATTATGATGAATATCTAATTTAGCAATTACAAATAAATACTGTTGTCAAGTTCTTAATCTATGTATACCGGGTCACAATACAACGGATAAATAGACGAAGCAAATGATAGGAACTATATATATAAAAACATATAATAAAGAAATATATAAAACAAAAAACAAACAAACAAAAACAAACAAACAAAAACAAAAGTTACATACAACACTATACCAACAGAAAACTCTATTTGTAATATTAAGCGTATTAAAAGTCGTACTTCAAAATTCGTTTCATTAAAATTTCCTCCACATATTGTATTTTATACACCAAATTATTAACCGGCGATTGATGTGTTTTTAAATATAAAGATGATACTGTTAAAGTGAACGGAAAGCTTCTATGTTCTATTTGCACCTCCTGCTCCCACGAAGAAAAATGCCAGGGCATCAAGTGTAAGTGTGTGACAACACAATATCAGTTTATCTTGTACCTCCAAAAAATAAGGAAGCTGTCAGTAAGATCATGTGTCTTAATGTGATAAGTTAAAGCGTTTATGTTAGAGTTTATTGAACCCAATTCCAAGAGCGATTAGTATCATACATTGATATCAATATTACTATAATAGAGTTAGGTTTGATAGAAGTTATAGGAACTAATGTAAAAATACAAATGTACCAACGACTATTTGACAATACGGAAGATAATAATCAAAACAATCCCAACCGTGGGTAGTGTGGAAAATAATAATCAAAACAAACAAAACAACACCAACACTGAACAATACGAAAAACAATAATCAAAACATACAAAACAACACCAACATTGCACAGGAGGGGAGGGGAAATAATAATCAAAGAATACAAAACAACACCAACGGTGTACAGTACGGAAATAATAATCAAAACAACACCAACACCGGACAATACGGAAATAATCAAAACATCTAAAACAACACCAACACCGAACAGCGTGAAATATAATAATCAAAACACACAAAACAACACCAACACTGAACAGTGCGGAAAATAATAATGAAAACATACAAAACAACACCAACAGTGGACAGTGCGGAAAATAATAATCAAAACATCCAGAACAACATCAACACTGAACAGTACGGAAAATAATAATCAAAACATACAAAACAACATCAACACTGAACAGTGCGGAAAATAATAATCAAAACATCCAGAACAACATCAACACTGAACAGTACGGAAAATAATAATCAAAACATACAAAACAACATCAACACTGAACAGTGCGGAACATAATAATAAAAACATCCAGAACAACATCAAAACTGAACAGTGCGGAAAATAATAATCAAAAACATCCAGAACAACATCAACACTGAACAGTACGGAAAATAATAATGAAAACATACAAAACAACACCAACACTGAACAGTACGGAAAATAATAATGACAGCATACAAAACAACGCCAACAGTGGACAGTACGGAAAATAATAATGACAACATACAAAACAACACCAACAGTGTACAGGATGGGAAATAATAATGAAAACATACAAAACAACTTCAACACTGAACAGTACGGAAAATAATAATGACAACATTAAAACAACACCAACACTGAACAGTACGGAAAATAATAATGAAAACATACAAAACAACACCAACAGTGTACAGGAGGGGAAATAATAATGACAACATACAAAACAACACCAACACTGAACAGTACGGAAAATAATAACGAAACATACAAAACAACACCAACACTGAATAGTACGGAAAATAATAATGACAACATACAAAACAACACCAACAGTGTACATGAGGGGAAATAATAATGAAAACATACAAAACAACACCAGCAGTGTACAGGAGGGGAAATAATAATGAAAACATACAAAACAACACCAACACTGAACAGTACGGAAAATAATAATGAAAACATACAAAACAACACCAACACTGAACAGTGCGGAAAATAATAATGAAAACATACAAAACAACACCAACACTAAACAGTACGGAAAATAATAATGAAAACATACAAAACAACACCAAAACTGAACAGTACGGAAAATAGTAATGACAACATACGAAACAACACCAACAGTGGACAGTGCGGAAAATAATCATGAAAACATACAAAACCACAACAACAGTGTACAGGAGGGGAAATAATAATGAAAACATACAAAACAACACCAACACTGAACAGTACGGAAAATAATAATGACAACATACGAAACAACACCAACAGTGGACAGTGCGGAAAATAATCATGAAAACATACAAAACCACAACAACAGTGTACAGGAGGGGAAATACTAATCAAAGAATATAAAACAACACCAACAGTGTACAGGAGGGGAAATAATAATGAAAACATACAAAGCAACACCAACAGTGGACAGTACGGAAAATAATAATGAAAACATACAAAATAACACCAACAGTGGACAGTACGGAAAATAATAATGAAAACATACAAAATAACACCAACAGTGTACAGGAGGGTAATAATAATCAAAGAATACAAAACAACACCAACAGTGGACAGTACGGAAAATAATGATATTAAAGTTGAAATTATTTACTTCCACGTTGGAATATATTACACACAAGCCATATTCCTAAGGGGCAATCAAAATGGACAATCAAGAGAAACTGGCACCATATGGTACACGAGACGAAGAAAAACAAAACAAAAACACAACACAGTATGTGTTGAACACCACTATGCGGAAACAAACACAAATAACGTAAATAAGACACGAGCCCATCAACAAACAACTGGAGGTAGACAAACCAAACATCGTTTTATGCGGACATCGTAATGGACATCACAGCACGGAACTCAGAACGTAAATACACATCATAGGACAACAAAAACTTTTCTACATGGCAACTACCACCACTAACGTTTTGAGTTCGAATCCCGTAAATTCAAAACCTTTGTTTGTTGGAATTTTTAGGATGAAACGCTATTTTTTTCATCAGAAATTATCGTTGTATAAACTCAGCCGATGCCCTCACAAACGTTACATCAGAGTTATTCAGACTTTTATTCAGTGAGGGCATCGGTCGAGTTTACACATAGATGCGATCCATAACCTTTACATAAAAGTCAAGTCGAGTTTACACATAGATGCCCTCAGAAACTTTACATAAAATTAATTCGGTTTTTTATTCAGTTTGTGAGTGCATCGATCGAATTTACGCATCGATTATTTCCTGGGTTACGTTTAATCCTATAGTAAATTAATAACTGTACCAGTAATGAAAAAAGTTTATTAAACTCATGTCTCACAACATTCGGGTCATGATACAGTACGAAATATAAAGACTAAAGTAGTGTACCATACATACAAATTAATATCAGCCAGCACTGCATAAATGCGAATAGTGGATGAAGTTAGACCAGAAAGTTGCCATTATTTTATGACAAACAAACTTTTACAGCAACAACAGACAATGAGAGAATAATAGTGCAACACTCTAGAACAACAGATGAAATTGGCGGCAGTCAAGAACTAGTCCCATCAAGGCGATGCAACGTAATGTTGAAGGTAAAGATATGGACATCAGAAACTCAGAAAGAACCGAATAAAATACGAAATGCATGCAAAAACTGGGTTGACAAAGGAGAGACGGAAATCATTTGTCATGTATTATTCAAAAGAATATAGGAACAACGCTGCCAAAAATTCAGTCAGAATTGAAGTTACTAAACAAAGAGAAAGAATGAATTAGATAATTATATTAACATTTATAACAGTTCAAAACTACATCAGAAAAAAAGGCGATTTTCAAATCAAAATTAAAATTTAAAATAGATTAAAAACGGAATAAGTTTTCAGTACACTTTTCACTCTATGTTTTTGCACTTCTCTTTTATTCCATTATTTTTTCACGCACGCACGCACGCACGCACGCAAGACTGTCTTGAAACTTTAAATCTAGCTTTAGATGTATAAAATACTGATCAAGATTAATCTTAAGACTTTTGTCATTTTTGAGTTATGCCCCTTGACTAATTGGTTTCTGTGCATTTACATGGATTGAACTGAAATTTTAAAACTACATGATTTTTTTTTCTTTCTGATTTTTCTTTTATTATTAGACACTTTTCCTCAACCTGGCAATTTTCTGTCATTTTATATAATCTACAGAAAAATATTTTTTTTCAAAATAATAGCAAATATTATTGTGCAAGCGCATCTAATGATACCATTTTCATTTCATTTAGAAATTGGTTTTCAGTTATTTCTCTTCAATTGCCAAGATTTCTGTATGATCAATATCTCTAATCAATAGAAAAAAAAAGAAAGAAAAAAACCCGTTCAATTTCAAACAACAGCTTTATTTATGTTTGCTAAAAAATAGATTTGGGATAAAAAAAATACCCATTAGATGTTTACATGTTGCAATATAAATATCATTTTTGATGAGACGTTTACATAATAAAAAATAATTCGTTTATGTCATTCTCCGTTGTATTACAATAAATTTTCAGTACACGTAATCAGTTTCTCGGTTCAGTATATAATCATGTGTGTTAATTAATTGAAATAAAGCGGTCAATAAAATGATATTTGGAGTCTCATCTTTTCACCTTTTAGGTCAGACGAGTCAAAAGTTGAGAGATATTAATATATATGAAAGGAACTTTAAATAAGTATTTCTGTGTACAGGTAAATATCCGAATATGTTACATGTTCCCCTCGTAGGTTATTACCCGAATTCATTGGCCGAATTAATGGATAAATCGGTAACACGTCATATTTATTTACATTTAGTCAGCATTTTATACATTCCCGACCCGTTTCATCTCTTGTGTATCAAAATCGCTCACTATTAATTAACATGAAGTATATTATGCATGTGATCATAGTTACATGTTTTATTATATTGAAATGTGCAGCAACAATCAATTACAGATTCTATTTTTAAAAAGAATCGATAAATTTGAAAAGAAAGGCTGTGAAGTAGAGTCAGGATCAATTCCGTATTGAAACAATGAAGAAGTGTTAAAACGAAACGTACTTGAATCATTTTTTAAATAAACTTCTCAAAGTTCTTATGTACGTAAAAATCGACCAGCCATTCGTAGAGGTTTTTTTTTCGAAACCATCCATATACTTGTCTCTCGAGACCACGTATTTAAGACGTCTCTCTCGGGAACCACCCGAAGACATGTCATGAAAGTGGGACCATATTAAGACTTGTCTCTGAATCGAGAACATCCTAGACTTGTCCATTGCAGTTAAAATATATTTTTGAAAATAACAATCGTCAGAAACAAATGATAAATAAATATGATGTTAATTTAACTTTAATGTCGCCTACCATTTTGACCTTGATTATCATTAGAAGGCAACGGTCCGTCGTGGCCGTGATCGTATGGTAGTTGGATTTACAACAACCTATGCAATCATTGCCAATCACCACTGATGTTGTGAGTTCGAATCCCGATCAGGACGAGATTGTCAGTAACATGCAACAGGTCGGTGGTTTTTTTCGTATCCTCCAGTTTCCTCCACCAATAAAAGTGACCGCCACGATATAACTGAAAAATTATTGAAAGTGGCGTTAAACACCATCAAACAAACAAGAGCAGCGGTTTGTGTTAACTAATGGAAGCGCAAGATTTTAATGTGTCCATTAAATGGGTCATTTTTATATACGCTTAGTTAAACATAATAAAAACAACTTTTCAGTTCTATTTCTATTTAATTTGGGAATAGCAGACATGACATAGCCAACTCCCCCA
>MJUT01019009.1:1376937-1407084 GCA_002080005.1 Gigantidas platifrons | reverse complement strand
AAAAAAACAACCAAACGAACAAACAAACAAAGCAAAACAAAACAAAATAATAATAAAGTTTGATAAAATGTTATATTTGTTTTGTTTATATTTGATAGATATCATTTCTCTTTTGAAACATTTTGCAAGAAATAAAAGAAAAACAAAGTCGGGCGGAATAAATTTATTTACGTTATATATCAAAAATCGTGCAAGATCCATCTGTTGTTGTTTTCAAAAAAGGGCGTTTACGATTTATTCTCTAGTCAAAGGAATATAATATTTAGAAAACCTTTACACAGCGTGGATGTCTTAAATTAACTACTTATATTAGAAATTTTATGGGATGTTAAACTCATTACCGTTTTATCGTTATTCTACTGAGCATAATTTCATTAAAGGAACAATTAAAAAGAAAAACAATTTTGCATTACGCCACTACCTTCCCACGCTTGTACTTTAAAAGATAAAAGTCACAGATTCAAAGACCCCTGTAAAAGACTGAATTAAATGTAATGTAATATTTTTGAACTTTATATCAGAAAACTTTTGAAGATACCAAAGGAATAATCAGAAGTCGTAATTTGAGTTAATTTTCGTTTTAATTTGATAATCTGAATAACAAATCTTTAGTTTTACGCCTTAAGAGCTGAAATTTTGTCGGTCTTTATTATTGTTTTGTCTATTTAGTTGCATTAGCAGAATTGGTTCGGAAAATAATTACATTAATTATGGGCAATAAAGTGATATCGTCAATCATAGGAATTCGTTGTAGTAAATTAAATAAAAAATTGTCTGAGAAATGGTGGAAAAGAATCATATTGGTGCAGCATTTTGATCGGACAGTTTTTGAAGCAGCTATTGCCAAATTTGACAATTACATTAATAAAATGATTAAAATACTTCTATTTTTTGTAAAGTGGGAATCAGTCATTATAGCTTCGTCGGTTAAGGTTAGGGTTATGGCGATTAACGTCACTTCCGAAAATATTTCAGTTATATCGTGGCGGTCAGTTTTATTGGAGGAGGAAACTGGAATACCCGGAGAAAACCGTTGATCTGTCGCAAGTCACTGACAAACTTTATCACTGTACACCTCGCCCTGGTCGAGATTCGAACTCACAACATCAGTGTTGATAGGCACTGATTGCATAGGTAGTTGTAAATCCAACTTCCATACGAACACCCCCACAACGGCCCCTCCGAATATGTTATCAAAAAGAAGGAAATCTGCCTTTGTACGGGGAACTCCTACATTTTAAGTCAGTGGTTCATTGCGTCAGTTGATATGCTTACGTACTATATACGGACCCTTTGTGATAATCGTGTCATTCATTTCCATATTCGGTATACGAACAATTTAGTGAAAACTTTCAAATCAATAAACCGTTGCTTTTCATGGGCGGATTCAAGGGGGGGGCGCACCCGGCGCGCGCCCCCACTAAAATTGGAAAAAATATGATTTTTTTGCGTAAAATCGTGATTTTTCACACGAAATACCCCCAAAATTTTCGCCCCTCCCTCCGATCGGCGCGATTTTTTTTAAAGTGCGTCCCCCGCTAGCTTGAAATCCTGGATCCGCCCCTGCTATTTATCAAGTTTAGTTGGTTCAATACTTTCATTTTTAATGTTATGATAAGTAATAAGTTATTTAGTTCATCTCGATCAAACGTTGTAAGTTACATAACTGTTTCAGAGTAGCTTAAGATCAATCGTATGGTTAAGCGTTTGGATAACGCAGATTGGTGGTATCTTCCAGTTGAATCAAATAGTCCATATCGTGGAATATAAAGAAGCGTTTCAGTAGAGTCGGAACTGTTCACCCTTCCACAGCACTTAAATTCACCCCGGTTTATTTATAGTAGAGTGTGTGTTGTTCACGTCGTCCAATTGCATGTCTTCACGTTTTTAGTTTCGTGTTGTAATATCCGTTTAAAACAATGTTCGATTCGTCTTTAGTTTAAACATATTTTATTTGCATAAAAGTTGCAAATGGGATTGGACACAAGTCATAACAACATTAGTGAAGTCCTTTTCCTTTTACAAAAATATAAACAAAAAATGATTTCACATAATGGCGATAATAATACAAATAAATTTTACAACATGATATATTTAGACGATGATAATAAAGCAAGTATAAAGAAGAATAAGGTGAAATAATATGTTCAATACAGTGGAATAAAGAAGAAGAAGAAGGGATTCAAACAAACAAAAAATAACATTGACTGGAGTGGGTATGCTAGTACATTCGTCTTTACTTCCATTTGTTTTGTAGGGGATTTGTGTTTTATCTGGTATATTTGGATTTATTTAAACATACTAGTGTTCTAACACGATTTCCATATCGTTCGTGCCGTTTAACAGTAACACGACGGGTGCCACTGGTGGAGCACGTGTTCACCCCCCGGTTTTTAGTAAGGTTGTGTTCCTCAATCTTTTGTGTTGCGTGTTGTGCTTCGTAGATCATTGTTTGTCATTTCATCCGTTTTATTTTTGTCATTGCATTGTCTGTTCTTCGATTGACGGCTTCTGGTTGCCTTTAATGGTGTCTTCAAACTTGTCTTTTAGTACAGGCGAAACGTCGACTGTTGTTGCTGAAGCCAACAATCTAAACAATACAAATGACGTTAGGTAAGATATAATCTTGTAGTATGTTGACTACATATTATTAGTAAGTGTTACCAAGAACAAATAACTGTGGACTGTCGTTATAGAAGGCAGTGGCACTGTTCTTCAGTATAACACATACTATGTATCTTAAGGCTAGTGTTGCTTGGCTTAAATAAGATACAGGTGGCACTAGTTGCTTATTATTCAGCGCCATTGGTCCTGAATAAGGACTGAGCGTCGCAACATGATTTACTTACCTATACATTTTTGTATGACTTACTGTCATAGATTATGACCCAAGAAAAGTAGTTAAGTAAATAGGATATTCATACATAGACATTTCACTGAGAGAGATTTTATTTATCTTGTACTTGGACATTATCACATGCACTTACGAAAGTGATTTTGCAGTTTGTATTAGTTTCAGACAACTAAAACAACCATCACGTAATTCCAAATGCAAGAAGGTATATAAAATGTAAACATAGAGGTCAAAACCTACGTCGTCTAATACGATTTGTTCTGTAGGTTCATTGAATAAGGGAAGCGTGTATTGCCCATTGCCAAGTCAATGGACACACCTTTAATAAAACATGACCACAGTGCACACGAATACAGGATGCATTACAATAACCGAATGACATGACCGTAACTAGGGAATAACTGTATTGTATTTGAAGTGTTACCGCCGTAAATCGTCGGTTTTACTTTTTTGTCGCAAATTGAGTTTACCTGGCGACGCGTAAAAGTTTTGAAAAATAATTCGGAAGTCACGTGGACCATGTAGATTGTTGACTATGACAGGTATTACAACGGTCAAGTGACACCATAGATAGAATGCGTCCTTGTACTGATCAAATATTTAAAGTAGAAAATGTCAAATGTAGAAATCTTGAAAAAGGGACAATGGTATGTGTTTTCGTTTTCTGTGCGTTCCTCTGGTCTGTTTCCAAGTTTACAGCCAGTTGGAGATATCCATTCAAAGTTTTGAAAAAATAAACAATTCGGAAGTCACGTAGACATGTACATTGTTGACTATGATAGATTTTACAACGATCAAGTGACACGGTCACACCATAGATAGAATGTGTCCTTGTCCCGATCAAATAGTGAGAGGTGGAAATATACCAGACAGTCTGATAGATACAGAAACTGATAAGTAAAAAGTACAGATCAACAAAACACTTATAAGAACAGTGCAAAAATGTCACACAATACATGAAAAATGCTTTATTTCTAAATGACATTGTAGAAGGTCATGCAGAACCAGGTAATAGTTATAATAAGTTCCAAAACGAAGGGTTAGGAGAATATGACAGCGAAGTCAGCCAAAAATCCCAATTTGACTGAAAGATGGAGTAAACTGGTAGTCTTCCGTTAGAAATGTTATATACAGCCAAAAATGCATCGATATTAGAATTTACAAAGAGGCCTCTGTGAAAGAAACCTTACTTAGCCAAGCAGGCGTGCATTGTTTTTAAGATTAGAGACTGTACAGTTTGCCAGTTAGTCTTTGATTTTTCAGCAGCATTGGAACATCGTTTTTGTGGCAATTTATATTTTCACATTGTTATATAATTTTATTATACTTCATGCAAAAATCTATTAATCTCGTTGGATAATAGGCATTTGACATTCCTCAATAGCTTTTTTTTGGGGTATAAGAATCAGATCGCATTACCACCCTTTGTCGTAATAACACCCTCTGCAATATCACCCTCCCGAGCCGAACTTTGCCGAACCGGAAAATAACACCTACTCCTTCAGAGGTTTGCCGATTAGTCATTTCCGGTAATAACACCCTCTGCTGTAATAACACCTCTGTTATTGTTAATGAAAATATTACTTGTTAAAATGATAGTAGTTGTTGCTTTATATAGGTAGTGATATGTACATAGTGTGTCCCATTGGTTAACTGACTCCAATAAAAATTCAAAGTCCTCTTTACTACTGACATTCAGTATAATTAAAAAAAATAATACTGCCTTTAGTTGAGGATGTTACGGTAGATGGCCACACTCTGGAAAACATATCACACTCTGGAAAAAGAATATCACCCGAGACGACATCGCGGTTGATATTTGACTTCGTCTCGGGTGATATTCTTTTTCTAGAGTGTGATATTTTCCTCTCATGTGGTAATATACCATAACACCCTCAACTAAAGGCAGTATGTTTATATTATCATGTGTGTTCGTCGGATGGTGATATTAAATACATAATGTATGAGGTCACGTGTTCAGTGAGCACCACAGCAGTGTACGTTAAGACGCATGTAGTGACAACTTTGTCTTCGGAGGAAGCTGCGTTGAGATAGGGCGTCATTATGAAGCTGCTACTTAGACAAAATTACCGCTTTGGTGTTTTCTTTTATTTTCTCGTGTCAGTAAAAAAATATATGCAATGGAAAATACACTCCAATGCCAAGTGACAATAGTGGATGGTCTTTCTAGAAGGAAGTGGTACAG
This sequence comes from Gigantidas platifrons, assembly GCA_002080005.1. Classification (NCBI taxonomy): domain Eukaryota; kingdom Metazoa; phylum Mollusca; class Bivalvia; order Mytilida; family Modiolidae; genus Gigantidas; species Gigantidas platifrons. Next base: position 1,402,024 of record MJUT01019009.1, on the reverse strand, counting down.
TCCTTTAGTACTGGAGCATTAGATAAAGGGCCATGCATAGTATATACATTTGGGACTGTGCCAATTGGCTCTGAATAAGAACCAAGTACTTATTATTCAGCGCCACTGGATCAAAGTAACGACCGCACGTCGCTGTTTTTTTACTTCCCTTTCAATAAATATATATCAAGGGACAATCTGACATACATAATGACTCATAAAAAGAAGTCACGTAGACATAGATAAATTCTATATACATGGATTTCTTTCGTTTTAAACTTAGGTACTATCGCATACACCTAAACATACCTGGTTATGAATAGAACATTACTCAATTGTTTATAGTAGTTTCCGACAAGTGGTAAAGTTAATACGCTACCATAAGTTCAGTACTCTCGATACTAACAAATTCAGTGAAGTGGTCCTTATATGATCCTGCGAAAATCTATTCTCAACTCCTCTGGCATGCATGGTGATCGGGATTAACATTCAGATATCTCCTGCACGTTGCAAATTAATGTTGCAAAAATGTTAAGTTTTTTTTCATCTTGTAACAACGAAAACAAAGTACAAAAATCATATACATGTATGTGATATTAATGAATAATCTGAACGCATCACATCAATCACTATTCTGTTATTGACAATACACTCCAACAAGTATTCTTAAAAATAATTGGCGAGACCGGTATTGCACTTACTTTGGCAAAGCAACTGGGTTTGTATGAATGATTGATTGATTTTTGGTACTTCAACGCCACTTTCAACAATATTTCAGCTATATCACGGTGACCAGTTTTAGTGGTGGATTAAGCCGGAGTACCCGGAGAGAACCATCGACCATGGGCAAGGAGCTGGTAAACTTTATCACTTGCGGCTGCGAGTCGAGATCACCTTTTTTGTAATTTACAAAGCCGGGCGCGAACCCATGCCGTATTGGTGATAGGCTTGTATGAGTTGTTAGGTAATCCAACTACCTAACTCATTGAGTCACCCGGGCCCTTGTATGAATGTATTCGTGTTTGTTTTTAATTGATTTTTAATCAAATACTAGACGATACAGTTGTTTTTAACTTATCAAATTGCATACGTCGTCCGTCCTTTAACTCTTCGTGTCTGCAAGAAAATTCGAAGATACCAAAGGGCCTAATTAAAAGACTCAAATCGAAGGACAGACAACACATTGGCCAAAGGAACTAGAGGCTCAGCACTGAGCTGAGCCTGTGTCGCTCACCTTGCATTCTGCTCTGAAGAAAATTAATACAGAACATTCCATAGCCTATAGGTGCTTCCCACAGGCCTCTACATTAACATTTTTTTTAACTTGTCCCTTCGGACATTACTAACTAAAACGAGTTGCAAGTCAAAATCATTTGGTCTTGTTTTATACTCGGCTATAAAAAAAAACTTCCGGTAGGGGATGGGGATGACCTCGGGGCTTAACTCTTGGGGCATTTAATTTATCTATTCACCCCGATCATAAAGATATATGATTTGGGGGAGGGGATCTCAACCATTAAAAAGTTCACCTCAGATAGGGGGTGGGGTATGACCCCCGGGACCTGAGCTATAAGGCATATAATTTGCCTAGTCACCCTGATCATAAATATATATGGCTTAGGGGTGGAGATATCAACCATTAAAAAGTTCACTTCAGGTAGGGGGTAGGGTAAGATCCCCTGGGGCCTGAGCTATAAGGTATTTAATTTGCCTAGTTACCCTGATCATAAATATATATGGCTTAGGGGTGGAGATCTCAACCATTAAAAAGTTCACTTCAGGTAGGGGGTGTGGTATGACCCCCGGGGCCTGAGCTATAAGGCATTTAATTTGCCTAGTCACCCTGATCATAAATATATAGGTTTAGGGGTGGGATCTCAACCATGAAAAAGTTCACTTAAGGTAGGGAGTGGGGTATGACCCCCAGAGCCTGAGCTATAAGGCATTTAATTTGCCTAGTCACCCTGATCATAAATATATATGGTGTAGGGGTGGGGATCTCAACCATTAAAAAGTTCACTTCTGGTAGGGGAGGGGTATGACCCCCCGGGCCTGAGCTATAATGCATTTAATTTGCCTAGTCACTCTGATCATAAATATATATGGTTTAGGGGTGGGGATCTCAACCATTAAAAAGTTCACTTCAGGTAGGGGGTGGGATATGACACCCCATGGCCTGAGCTATAATGCATTTAATTTTCCTAGTCATCCTGATCATAAATATATATGGTTTAGGGGTGGAGATCTCAACCATTAAAAAGTTCACTTCTGGTAGGGGGTGGTGTATGACCCCCGGGGCATGTTGCCTAGTCACCCTGATCATAAATATATATGGCTTAGGGGTAGGGATCTCAACCATTAAAAAGTTCACTTTAGGTAGGGGTGGGGCATGACGCCCCCTCCCCCCCCGCAGAGGGCCTGAGCTATAAGACATTTAATTTGCCAATCACCCTGGTCATAAATATATATGGTTTAGGGTGGGTATCTCGGTCACATTTTTTTTTATCCAGATTCATTTTAACTGTATTATACTATTAAAAGTAAATTATATTTAAATTAGAGTTATCTCTTTTTCCACAGATTAAATTGGAGTTATCTTTCTTTCCACAGAAAACTGATTTGTTTAGAAAGCATACAATCATAAAAATGAATTGCATGTGGCGGCCATGTTTGTCAATGGATCGGAACGAAATTAGCAATCGTTATAGAGGACCTTCCATAGATGTTTCCTACCAAGTTTCAATTCATTTGGATCAGTAGTTTCAGAGGAGAAGAATTTTAAAAATAGGCCAATCAGAAACAAGAATTGCTTGTGGCGGCCATGTTTGTTAATGGATCGGGACGAAATTAGCAATCTTTATAGAGGACCTTCCATAGATGCTTCCTACCAAGTTTCAATTCATTTGGATTAGCAGTTTCAGAGGAGAAGAATTTTAAAAATAGGCCAATCAGAAACAAGAATTGCTTGTGGCGGCCATGTTTGGTAATGGATCGGGACGAAATGAGCAATCATTATAGAGGACCTTCCATAGATGCTTCCTACCAAGTTTCTATTCATATGGGGAAGGGGTTTCAGAGCAGAAGATTAAAATGTGACGACGGACGACGGACGCCAAGTGATGGCAAAAGCTCACATTGCCTTTGGCAAGGTGAGCTAAAAACGACAAACAACGATCTGCTAAATATTACACAGAAAACTAACGATCGAGCAACAGTGAATTCATGTACGCAGGATAGAAGGGTAGGCTGTTTCTGCTCTTCGTGTGGCACCGGTCGTGTTATTCTTGTTACAAACCCGGTTATACAATGTAAGTCATGAATGAGGAAAGGACCGGATTAGAAACCAATATTGCCTTGGATAATATTTTTATATTATTTCCTGCCAAATGTTATCTTGTAGCCCTTTGATTAATCATTGATGCACGTTGTTTCTTAAATGGGAATTTCTTAAAATCAGTTTTCAATGATTTCTTTATTTTTCTTTGATTATATTTTAACTAGTAATTATTTTAAATGTTTTTGTATTGTTCTTCTAATAGCTATTTTACCCTTGTAATTGTTTGGGAATAATGTAATTTGTGTCAAAATGACACAAAAACATGTTTGTGGTATATATTGTCTAAGACAGGCCGTTTTCATATTAGAGATCGATTGATTTATTTTTTGGTGCTTTAACGCAACTTTCAGCAATATTTCAGCTATATCATGGCGACCAGTTTTAGTGGTGGAGGAAGCCGGAGTACCCGGAGAGAACCAACTGGTAAACCTTTATTATTTGCGGCTGCGAGTCGAGTGCACCCTTTTTTGTAATTTAAGAGATGTTTTATAAAGTTTTAGATATATATTAATTTTTAGCGATGTCGTATATAATTTATAATGGAACTTGTTAAAATTAAGATATCTTGAAATGTTTAGCTTATCATTTATCTTGTCAACATTTGAAGATATCTTGTATAGAATATTATATATCTGATATACACATTTTTAAGAAATATATATATATGCGTTTTTATTATATATAATTAAAAAGGAATACAAGATATCTCATATCTATATAAAAGTGATCTTTAACCATGGTTACTCTCTCATCACACAAATGTAGTTACAAAGAATAACTAATTATCCCATTATTACGGCGCTTTAACTCCGCTGAATCAGTGGTGGAAAAATCTGTAATCCTGTAGAGGATTAAAATGGCTCGTGCCTTTCTCCGCATTTGACTCGTTTGGCGGCTTTTGAAATAAAGTTCGTGTTAAATAATGGGAGAAACAAATTCTCCTTTAGTTGCCCATGTGTGTTACGATATTTCTCCACTCTCGAGAGTTAAATATAAAATTTTAACCACTCGCCTGACGGCTTGTGGTTCAAATTTTAAAGTTAACTCTCTTGAGTGGAGAAATATCGTAACCCACGGGCAACTGAAGGAGAATCTATATATCCATCTCTGTTTAGTAAGATCTTTATGTTTATTCCTTCAAATAGATGTTTAAAAAAACACAATACTACGACAAAAGAAAGATAACTCAAATTTTAAACTGGACAAATAATTATTTACTTATTTTAGACAATAAGCTAAAATTTAAATGTAGTTTTAATTTACTTATATACATTGGTGTGTTATATCTAACAGTTACACGATGCCTTCAAAAATATCAGGACATTGATAAGCAGCGAAAATTAAGCAAATTTCGTAAGCATATTACAAACATGTTACAGAGGGACCGTCGTGGACGTGATCGTATGTTAGTTGGATTTACAATTACTTATGCAATCAGTACCTATCACCACTGATGTTGTGAGTTCGAATCTCGATCAGGGCGAGGGGTACAACATTATGTGATAAAGTTTGTCAGTGACTTGCGACAGGTCGGTGGTTTTCTGCGGGTCCTCCGGATTCCTCTACATATAAAACTGACCGATATAACTGAAATATTGTTGAAAGTGGCGCTAAATACCATCAAACAAACAAACAAACAAACAAACAAACAAACAAACAAACAAGCGAATTCAAATGAATCCAAAATTACATAAATCGATATCGGATATTTCTCACAACAAACATCTCAAATCTGCTGGTATTAAGAGAGATGACAAAGGTTTTAATGCCATTAATCTGCTGGTATTAAGAGAGATGACAAAGGTTTTAATGGCATTAATCTGCTGGTATTAAGAGAGATGACAAAGGTTTTAATGGCATTAATCTAGCCAGTATCGTTCACAAAAAAAACCAGTCAAATATTAAATTCCCCCTACTTAAAGATATAAACATGTTCCTAACAAACACGTGTTGCAGGGTCTCAACATTGACTACTACTTCAACATTTTCAAGTCTAAACCTCACGATTCTAAAGCATTGAAGATACCTCTAATAAGAAATAAATGCAAAAAATTACTTTCCATACCAATGCCCACTGTACATGTATATAGGCCTGTTTTTTTTTTTTTAATTCTGAACCATTAACCTGGGGCCTGTTTATTGAAACTATCCTAAGACATGTCTTAAGACATGTCTTAGGACCATAATTAAGACCATCTTAGGACATGTCTGAGACAGCACAACTAAGCTGCCTTAAGACCATCCTAGTAAAGATGATCTTAAGACCATCCTAAGATATTCATTTATTAAAATATCCATATGGAATGGAGAAAATTAGCACAATAAATAAAAAGATAATTTCTATTAATTATGAGCTTTCAATAAATTTAAAATCAGAATGAAATTTAAATTAAAAGACGATTTGGAGTTAATCACAAGTTTTAGAGTTAAAATTTCTCTTTTGTACAATATGCATATAGAAATTGTCAGTCTATATATATTGACATTATTAAGCTGTCAAACGAGTTATTTACGGGTAGTACACCCTATACAGATGAAAACAGTGAGTAAAGTCGTGCAAGTCATGTTCTTTTGTATGATAGACTTTCACCATAAATAAATAAAGTTATATTTTGAATGTTACGCATACATCCAAAATGAACCGAAAACGTAGTCCGAACTTATCGATGGCCAGTCACGTTTTTTTTATTATGTGAATTAATAATAATTGATTTTACTGTGTGTATTTAATTATTATTATCTTTTTTATATTCATTGAAATGTAGTTGTTACCTTAAGATGGTCCTAAGTCACCTAATTCATTGTCCTAAAGTTAGGATAAAATTTAGGACATATCTTAACTTAAGAGGCTGTCGATAAACAGACTTAAGACAAAGGCATGTCCTAAGACCATCCTAAGATATGTCTTAGTCTTAAGACATCTTCGTTAAACAGGCCCCAGTGGTTTTAAACTCTTTTACGGTTGGTGTTATTTTTTTACGGTGTTGTTTTAACCATGCGATTAAATGATTAAAGAACATCTTAATCGGGATCGAAAGCACGTTTGAATATGTTTGCATCTTGTTAATATTACCAGTATATTATGTTTGAAATAGGAACATCTGTGTACATTTTTATTATAGACCCATTTTCAAGTTGTTTATTGACATTCTGCATTGTTGTATTTGTTTTTAATATAAAGAATTAAATTATTTTATTTGTTTATTTCATTATTTTTGTGTGTGTTTAAGAGTTGAATTGTTTTATTTGTTAATGAAGAATACATTTTACTTTGTTAAAAAATAATCAATGAATTAGAAAGTTCTCTTAAATATTGTTCTTCAACCATTGCGTTTTTTTAGTCTATCTTAAGCATGTTTATGGTTCATGATTTAAACGTGTTTCAGATTGTTTTCAACCATAAACAAGTTTGAGAATAAAAAAAAAAAACAGGCCTTAATATGTCATACTGAAAGAATTTCCAACTCGCCCGGTTCCGTAGTGTTCTAATATCGTCAGCTCACAGGGCCTTGTCACTATCCACGTAATTATACTATCAATGCAGAAACATGTTTGTGTTTATGCATTGATAGTATATTTACGTGACGTGGATAATGACAAGGCCCTGCACGGTCAGCCTTTTCTGACAACTGAAGAGTTGTAATTATAAGCAAGCAAAACTTTTTTTGTTAACATAATTTAGTGTAGTTAAACAAAAACCCGCATAATTTATATTATATTATAAGCTTTCACAAACATGAAACCAAGAATTGTTATGAAAACAAAAACAAACAAAAATTGGAACAAATGTTCAAAATATGATTTACGGAATTTTCGTCGACCGTAGATGTTTTTATATTAGAATCATGTTAACTGGTACTGGTACGTTTTGTTACCAGTCACAGTAGAATCCGAAAATGTGAAAGTAGCATTGAAGAACACTGGCACTGTCACCGTGTTTATTATATTCCGCTTTTGAAAGAGTAAGCCCTAGTTGTATGAACAATTAGTTTAACTAATGGAAAGGCCCTATCACTTGTTATAGGCTAAAATTTAATTATCAACATTACTTGCTGAGATTGCAAACTAATGAAAATCGCTTTTTAGTGTAGGGTGAATGGGTGATTGTTGTTTAGCACTAAATGAACAATTTGTCAGATATATCATGGCGAGAACAAGTTACATTCGATAAGATGATGTCCATTTTGTACTAGACCAACCTATCTGGATTTTTTTTATAGTGCTACATGTAGATACGATAACGTAACCCTCATTCTGCTTGTGCTCCATTTAGGGTTACGAATCGATCCCATTCAATGTATGGGAGCAGCGCCCGCAGTGATTCACACCGGACGGTTTTTTGTCCTAATTCCGTTGTAAGTGGTTGGAAAAATTAACGGGGGTGAAAGATAAATATATTTAGGTAAACCTTGAGGTGTTAAATAATCGCTGCAGCAATCCATGGTAGACTTATATCCATCTGAAAATTTGAATGCATGAAATCTTCTTTCTGTCCGACATTTTGTTTACAAGTTGTTAGTTCACGCGCACTTGCCTCGTTTTTGAGATATCCTTATTTGGATACATTCTATAGTAAAACCGACTTTTTCGTAGTAACAGTTTCCATATTTGGCATATATGGGTAGGCTCCACCCATCGCGAGAGTCTACGTAAGGTGTTATGGCGGACAAGTAACAATTTTCAAATACGAAACCGGTCTTGAAGATAGAAAAAGGGATTGTAACACTTATTTCGTATCACCATTACTTAAAAATTGTTGGGAATAATAAGATATGACCAGATATGCAAAAAGAAAGTTGAAATATTCACGGAACGAAAATTTTAATTTGCTCCCATACGTTGAATGAGATCGATTCGTAACCCTAAATGGAGCACAAGCGGAATGAGGTGGTCCGAGTTGTCTTAAAAGTGGTCCGAGTTGTCTTGGTCCGAGTTGTCCTGTTTCCCTAGTTATCATGTTATGATTTTAATTTTTATGAAGAAAAAAAACAAGAACATCTGAAAGATCGTCAAATTCTAAAATTTTCTTGTTATAAATTGTCAGTATAAAAAAAGTTTAACATAAAAAGCTGTTCTCTGTCTTAAAAAAATATGTTGAACAGTTATAATTAACAAATACATTGTAGATATTTTAATTTTTCGTCCTCTGTTGATAGAATCCTCATTAATTATGCGTTCCGATGTTTACCAAGGAAACATGTGGTACTGACCCGGATTCCTGAAAAAAGAAAGGCATTAATCATGTTAATACATTTTTGTAGAATGATGTCATTCTTTTATAGGAAATAATATATGGCCATGAACCGACATTGTTAATCTAAATATAAATAAGTCTGTCAAAATTGAACTTGATGTGAGTAATGAACATGTTTTTTTATGTTATTGATAGTAATTAATCTGATGGATGTTAAAGAAGCAAAGACGGCATTGAAAAATGCAAGGGAATGTATCAGAGAAAAACAGTTTAAAGAGGCACTAAAGCATTGCAAGGTATGAACATATCAAAAGACAAATTTTCACAAAAAAAAGAGAGAAAAAATATTATTGATAAAAATCATGTAGATACATGTAGCACAATCAAATAACACTCAGTTTTATTTTCTCCTCTGAGATGGATGGCACGACATCAGGCAGGGATTTCAATATTTTTCAAGTGTATTGGTACATGTACATGTTTTTGTACTTCACTATTTACAGGTGGCACTGTATTAATATTTGAAGATTTTCATATATATCTTATAAAATACTCTTTAAAATAAGAAGGTACCAAATACCATTTTAAATGGGAAAAGTACCTGGTACCACCCTTATTTTTTAGAATCAAAATTTATGATTCATTTAGGAATATTTGTATGTGCATGAAGGCCATGAAGGAGTAAATAAAAGTAATGAATCTGTGCTAAATTACAGTACAGACAGAGACGTGACATAGCGTGATGAAGAAATTTAGAAGATATTTGTAATAGAACAAAAGGTATATTAAAATCACCAAGATTAGTGATACAACTATCACAGTGATTTATCATGCTACAAAATGTATGTCTCTGACTGTACTGTATGTTGAAATCTACTGATTTGTTCTATATCGTGAGCAGAAAATGACGAGAACTTTTTGACAGAATGAAAATATTAAACTGAAACACATTCGCAAGCATATTCCGAAATTGTATGCAAATGTTTCTGATAAATTTCTATCTACATTTTGAATTTTGGTACATTATTAGTAAGACTTCAATCCTATGTATATTTGTTGTACATTTTAGTCAGTATTGGCACAGGACAAGAACAATTATAATGCCTTGGTGTTTGTTGTACATTTTAGTCAGTATTGGCACAGGACAAGAACAATTACAATGCCTTGGTGTTTGTTGGTGTTGCTGCTGAAGGATTGGAACAAGTTGATCAGGCTGAAAAGGCATACAAAAGGGCAACCGAAGCTGCCCCAAGTCAAGTTTTAGCATGGCAGGTTTGTAAGAGTGAGTCAGTGATTGTTGTTTAACGCCAGATGAGCAATTTTTCAGCTATATCATGGCAAGAAGTTGCATTCAATTCAATTGAATAATTATGATGAAGTTTGCTTTGTACTAGATCAACATGTTAATTAAGTTTTAAGTGCTAGTTCACTGAAACAACAGTCTGCAATTAGACATGTCACCCCACTCGGACACATTATTCTGATTCTGAGACATGTCGCTCCACTCGGACACATTATTCTGATTCTGAGACATGTCGCTCCACTCGGACACATTATTCTGATTCTGAGACATGTCGCTCCACTCGGACACATTATTCTGATTCTGAGACATGTCGCTCCACTCGGACACATTATTCTGATTCCAAGCCAACCTGTTTCTGCTCTTACTCCTTAGTGCTGTGTGCTTAGCGAAGAAGCAACAAATACCAATTTTATAGTCTGTAGTTTGACTTACAGGAGCTCAAATCCATGATCTACGGCACTCGAGGCGAGCACATTAACCATTACACCACAGATGTAGTTAAGTTTATAAGAAATTCATAGAATGAATTACTATATATATTCTAAATTCATGATGAAATAAAGTTTTGTTTCCTGAATTATGATATATTTTAATCCTGAATTCTAGAAGATCTAATTGGCAAATCTTGAAATTCAGGAGAATAATTAATCTTGAATTTCAGAAAAGGGTCCTTCCACCCCTTAGAAACAAGTAAACAAGGTAGTGAAAATCATTGAGTTAATTGATTTCTGTAGTATATATTGTATTTCATTGGGATTAGGGTTATGGTATTTAACGCCACTTTCAACAATATTTCAGTTATATCATGACGGTCAGTTCTATTGACCACTACCACGATATAACTGAAATATTGTTGAATATTATTTTTCATTGTCATAATATTTTAATATAATAATACTGTTACTCTGTTATTTGGATGTTTTAAGGTGGTACCTAACACTACAGGGAGATAACTCTTTAAAATCAGTTGAACGTTTTGATCATATGATGTTTGTATGCAGATTTCAAGCATATCTGTGATCAAAACCACAGAGAGAAAAGTTGATATGTGGCTATTGAATTTATAGCTCTGAGTCTGTTGGTTGGAATTTGTTAAAATTTTGATATTTATTACAGTGGATATATTCAAACACACAGCCAAAAAAATAAGAAAATTAAACGGGCAGATCAAATTTTACCTGAAGTGTATGGTACCACCTTAATTCCTGATTACTTTGGTTTGTTTTATGGTGTTTTATGCCATTTTCAACAATATTTCAATTTCTGATGAGAGATCCAGTAGAGTCAATATTAAACAAAGTTTATTAAAACATGTTATTGATATATATTATCACAGTCATAATTAATGTAATATACAATTGAATGGTGCAAGATCAACAAAAAAAAGCAATACAAGGGATAAAACTTAACAGGGGTCCAGTAGCACAAGATCAGTTAAATTTTGTCTGGACCCCTGAAAATTTTGAATATTTCATGTGCAAAGTCGGTTTCAAGGCCACAAGAATTTTTACTGGACTACTAAAATGTTTATTTCAGAGAGCCTAGCTGTCAATTACAGCAAAAATGCTAAGTTTTGTTGTTGAAGTGCCCTTCCAATTTTTAAAATTTTATTTTTATGCTTCAAATATGATTTTTTTAGGGACTTTGTGGATTCTATGAGAAGCATCCTGAACATCAATCTGAACTGGTAAATGTGTATCAAAAACTACTGGAACTTTTTGATGGGTTTGTATCAATAAAACATTATCTTGAAGCTTATTAATAAATGCACAAATTTCAACAAACTGCTGTACACATTGTATTAAAATTTCAAAGGTCATTTTAATAAATTTTATATTAGAAGTCACACTTCAAAGTGGCAAAAATAATAAATAAAAAAAATCCTTTTTAAACAAAAAGTATCTCAAAACCAAATCAAATAAAATTACAAATGACCAGTGGTACATGTAGCATATACAGATATTTCTAATGTAAAATTATATGTGACTTTTACAAAATGGATCATAAAACATTTGGTTAAAACAGTGGTTTTCAGTATATTAATTAACCAGCTGAATAAAGAGAGATAAAATTGTATAAATAGGTTAAGGGAATCATCACACCATCTCTCACCCTCTTAATAATTGGATCCTCAGCATCATAGAGCAAATGTCTAAAACAATAATGTCATTCTATGTTTAGCCCTTCTTTAAGCTCACGGGTAGTTTGAAAATAAAAAAAAATTGAGTATATGTTATAGGGATGAAGAAAAGAAAAATGAGATCGTGTGGAAATTAGCTGATTTGGATGTAAAACTTGGAGCCATTTCAATGGTAAGTAAGGATCTGTATTATTAAGGTTAGGGGTTAGTGCTATGGTGTTTAATGCCACTTTAAACAATATTTCAGTTAAACCATGGTGGTCAGTTTTATTGGAGGAGGGAACCAGAGTACTTGGAGAAAACCACCAACAAGTCACTGACAAACTTTATCATATAATGTTGTATCGAGTACACCTCCGGATCCCCTGAGTGGGATTTGAACTCACAACGTTAGAAGTGATAGGCACTGATTCTGCATTATGAGCTTTTTATTGTTTATAAAAAAAAAACCTTTCTATATCAAGATATTGCTTTTTCTTTGTTTGTTTTTTCAATTTAATTTTGTTTTTAATTTAAATTTAAATTTAATATGATGAATATAAGAAAAATGAAAAATAATAATCAAGCTCTCATGTAAAAAATTTCACACGAGTGACACGACTAGTGCTTTTATTTGTGTTCCTCATCAATGAGTCACTGTACTGGTCGGATGATATTGGACAACATTTTGAAAAGCTGTTTTTGCAAAGGACAAGGTGCAGTAAGGGCCGTTTTTAGCCCCCAATTTAACATGAAAAGAAATCATCCTCTGGCCTGGGATACGTCTGAGTTTAAATAAATAATCTTCAGTTATTATGCATTAATTTCTTATTGAAAATAAGGATAAGCATACTTTTTATAACGTTAAAATCGTTCAATCTCAATAAACTTCATGATTTTGATGACATTTTCACTAGATGACCGGGAAGTTTACATTGAGTGCAGTTGAGAACCAACTTTATACTTTGCGTACTTCTTCTAATTTTACTTAATAATGTTTCAGTGAAATATGAACTTGGTTCTCCTTTGTGCTCGTATTTAAAAATGGAAAAGTTGCACATTGTTTCATTGCATTTTTATAAACAACGTCACTAAAACAATTCCCGTAACGGTACGGATGCGATAGTTTTGCGAACTCTGATCGATGGGGATGGATACAGAAAATGAATGCTTGTCTGACAAGTTCATAATTTTGTTGGGAAAATAAAAACAATAGGAATGGAAAATATTGCTTCTCATCAAAAGGACATGACAAAAAAACAAAACATATATTTAATTTATAACTGGGAAACTAATCTACAAACTAAATGCCAAAACGTTTTTGATTATCTAACATTGAAGTATTGTATAATCCATGGATATCTAAGTTCATTTTTTGGCAATCATTTTAGTTCAAAGAATAAAAAACACATTAAAATAATGAAAATTGAATGAATAAAAATGTTAACAGTCATGAACATCTTCAAATGTATATATTTATATGTATTTTGTACTGTCTCTCAGGTTCTCGTTATCATAGTTACAGTTATCACTTGGAAAGAAAAAGAAAATTAAAACTCATGTGATATACACCACTTGAAGTTTAGTAAATATTGATTCAGTAGTCACTATCACTAGAAGCTGATATATAATAATAGGGCTATACGCGAAAAAATAAAAATTTCCAAAAATAGGCAAATTATATCCCTTTTTGGGACCCCGTTTGCTGCCACGTTCATCAATGGATCATTCCAATTTTTGTGTTAAGACAAAATAAGGTTATAAGGATACAATATACTTAAGAATTATAAAGATCTGAGTGGGGGCCAAAATCGGCCCTTACTGCACCTTGTCCTTTGAAGGATCATTTTAGAAGTTTTTTTTCGTGGGCACTAAATTTGATATCTGCTTTGTTTTTTTAAAGTATTATTGATTTTGATCATATTTTTCATCAAAAAGAGTAATAACAAAATTAAGGCAAACCTCAAGAAGGAATTAACATACACTTAACTGCAATTTTTTTCAGGAGAAATATCAAATTTAACTAAAAAATCTCTGCATATCAAAGGAATTTCTATGATTTGAAAGAGTGTACCCGATGTAGGTTATACCAGAAACGTGTCATGCACACTACAATTGATATCTATGTGTTTATGATCACTGATGTTAATTTCACTAAATTGAAATATGACAACAAATATTTTACAGGCTATCCCAATTTATGAAAATTTAATACAAGTTGAAAAGGTTGACGAGAAGAAGGAGAAACTTTTGTACAGACTGGAAGAGATATTAAGAAATGAGAAATCTCTGTCAGCAGAATGGAAATCATTGGTAATAAAACCTATTATATGTGAAATTCTGAGATGTCTCAGTTGAATAAGAAAATGATACTGTTTTAACTGGTGAAATTATCAATATATTTTCACTGTTAGCTGTATGAAAATACACCACCTCTCTTACTCACAAAAGTCATTGATATAGTCTGTTTGACTTCTATAAATCTTCAGAAAAAAATTCTTAATAATCCAGTTTTCAAATCAACAGTTTTTTTTCTAGATGTATATTAATATAATTTTTATAATATATACGAACTCTGACAATTAATTTCAAAATTTTTGGTCCATTATTAAAAATGTTATCCATTAGGTCTCTATGTTAATTATATTTTCTGAAATGTAAAAATCGGGATGGAGTGAGTACAAATAACAGATTGTGTCATGTGACATAGGACATTTAAATATTTAAGGACATCAATGACAATTGACTATCACCTTAATGGTCAGTTGATGAGTAGCCTTTTAATATTTAAATGGCCTATGTCACCTGGTACATTGAAATAGACATTGAAAGCACATACAGGTCTGTTATTTTGTTTTGATGGTTGTGCTCTTGCAATATTTGTACTCACTCCATGTAGATTTTTACACTACAGAAAATATAATTAACAAAGAGACCTAATGGGTAACTTTTTTAATGATGGACCAAATTTTTTGAAAATAATTGTCAAAGTTCGTATATATCATATATTAATATACCTCTAGAAAAAAAATTGTTGATTTGAAAACTGGATTTTTAAGATTTTTGTTCTGAAGTTTTATAGAAGTCAAGCGGACTATACCTGTGAAATACTGAGGTGACTTGGTTGAATTAGAAATGATAATGTTTCACTGGGGAAATTATCAATATATATTTTCACTGTTAGCTGTATTAAAACAGACCACTTATCTAACACACAAAAGTGATTGATACAAGTGAAATGCTGACATGTCTTGGTAGAATTAAAAATGATACTGTTCCACTAGTGAAATTATCAATATATTTTCACTCTTAGCTGTATTAAAACTCTAATTGTTTGAAAACCATAAGGATGCTAATACACTCATGTTAATTTTAATATGTTTTTCAGTATATCTCAACATGTGATATGTTGTTTGAGTTAGACCATGTTAATTTTAATATATTTTTCAGTATATCTCAACCTGTGATATGTTGTTTGAGTTAGACCATGTTAATTTTAATGTATTTTTCAGTATATCTCGACCTGTGATATGTTGTTTGAGTTAGACCATGTTAATTTTAATATATTTTTCAGTATATCTCAACATGTGATATGTTGTTTGAGTTAGACCATGTTAATTTTAATATATTTTCAGTAAATCTCAACCTGTAATATGTTGTTTGAGTTAGACCATGTTAATTTTAATATATTTTTCAGTATATCTCAACCTGTGATATGTTGTTTGAGTTAGACCATGTAGAGTTTATAGATACTGAAGCTGTACTGAAGTTTTATGTACGATGCATGCTCCAGGTTTGTGAATACAAATACAGAACTGCCATGATATAGCTGAAATATTGTTGAAAGTGGCGTTAAAGACCATAACCCCCCACAATTTCAGAAAAATTAGTTGTCAAAGAAAACAAAATTATTATATGACATTTCACAACCAAAGTTGAAGGAGATTAGAAAGGGTGGGGGGGGGCATTATAATTAGTGCCTATCATTAACCATGTCTAGATGTACTTGATATACAATGTGTCAGTTATATACTGAATGTTAGTTATTTTCTCTGGTTGGCTTCACTAATAAAACTGACCATCACAATGTTGAGTCACACCATACACCAAACCAAGCCTAAATTTGGCAGTTGTTTTAGACTTTTTGAGATTACACGATAAAGGCAATATATGTACATTGTCAGTAAAAATAAGATTTATTATACCCCCACTCGTAGAGAGGGGGCTATATTGCAATCACCTTGTCCGTCCGTCCGTCTGTCCGTTCACACTTTCGTAACAGATATCTCAGCTTCTACTGGAAGAAATGATTTTATATATGGCTTTGGCATGGTGACTTGTACCGTGTCTCCCCTTTCCAGGTTTACCGCACATCTACTTCCTGTTTACAGTGCGACTTATTTGCACTTAGTGTGAACCAGAGCAGAAAATCTTTATACCAAAAGCTCACCATTCTATCTATTTCTGAAGCTCGTGCAAATAAATATAATATTTTCTGACAATGTAGGTATATTGTTTATGTAATTGTATTTAGTCTTTTATGACCTGTACGATGCAACATCATGTGATGAAGTTTGTCAGTGACTTGTGGCAGGTCGGTGGTTTTCTCCGGGTACTCCGGTTTTCCCCACCAATAAAACTGACCGACGTGATATAGCTGAAATATTGTTCAAAGTGGCATTAAACACCATAACCCTAACCCTCTATGACATGTATGGGGGAAACATTTATATCAGTTTTAGATATCCAATGTGTTCAGATCAAGCACGCAAAATTAAGGAGAAAAAGCAAAAAGTGGTTGGCTTATAATCAGGATAAAGTGTCGGAGTGGAATGACATGTGTATCCAATCTGCTGACTGTTGATTCAGTGTTGGTCTAGTACAAAGCGGACCTCATCATCATCTCATTAAAAAATTAACTTGTTCTCGTCATGATATAGCTGAAAAATTGCTGAATTGGCGTTAAACAACAATCACTCACTGACTCGCTGTGCATTTAAACTTTGTACAGTACATATATATATTATGTGAAATATCTTTTCTCAAAATTGATTGAACATAAACTGTCCATGAATGCTCAGGTGAGCCTCTAGTTTAAAATAAAACACATCTTTTAAATGCTACAATACTGATTTCCAATCAATACTTAGAGAAATTTTAAAGTGATGACAGCTAATTAAGGCTATTTTTTTTATTATTAGATTCAATATATTGGGAGTAAGCTTGAATTCAAATGTAGAACTCTCCAACTGAAGTTCCCAGATATCGCCTACTCGACAGAAATGTTGATCGTCATGACGATGGATAAGCAGATTGGTATCTTTTATTTTATTTTACATTTTGATCGTGAGAAAAATACACCAAGAGATATTTTTCTTGAGCTCATTAATACTTATTAATTAAAAAAAAATTACATTTTTATTATTTTATTATGATTTGTTTGGTTACGTTTGTACAAGGATCACAGTGTGAATGGTATTAGTGAAAGAATTTCTAAAAGAGAAAGGATATGGATGTAAATGAACATGAGTGAGTTACTATCCAAACTTATACTTAGAACCAAATGAAATTAAAGGAACAGCTTTTTTATTGCTTTTCTACATTTCACAGTCACAATATTGTTTTCCACAATGATTATAACCCTAAAATAAATGTGAAACGACTATGACCTGATTGTATTTATGTAAGCAACTGGATATGAATTTTACCTGATTATATGATTGATTTTTTTTTAACTGTGTTTTATGGTTAAAAGTAGATTAGATATTATGACAGTCATACTTGCCTTAAATGGAGGACCACCACTCCACAAAATATTTGGACTTTCAAGACAGGTTTCATTGAAAAAGATTTTGAAAAAGAGAAGGAACATTGTAGCCACTACGAAAGACTAAATTTTTTGTCCCTACCCAACTCTGCATACTTTTCCAGTGGCAGTCAATAGTTGTTAACCTGGTGACCCATCCCTCCCTCTTTTCTATTTATATATATATTGTTAAGCTTGTACTTGTCTTGAATACTAGCTGAAATACTGCTAGCTGGACATTCTGAAATAATCAATAAATCATATATTTTTTGGATTTAAAACAGTGATATTATTATTGAGATTTTGTGCTTACAAAAAAAGTTGCATGTATTAATAATGGGATTTTTTTTTCAGGAGATAAATTTCCAGATGTAGATCCCAATTTAGATGAATACATTTGTAAAGTATCAAAACTTGCTCCTGACAGTAAATACTTGTTAGCTGGTCAAGGTTTTACACAACTTTGTAACAAGAAATTTACACAAGCAAGGGATTGTTTTGCCAGAGGTAGGAATATTGACCTGTGAAGTTTAAAGAAGAAATGTTTACAGTGAGGAGTTTCAAAGCTAAATTTCTCATTTTGATATTAACTGAAATACTGTTAGACTTTATGTGTTACATTACTTTCTCATAGGACAGATCATCTATTTAAAGCATATTATTTTTGAATCAAAAATGAAAGTAGGTTGATTCGTTCATCCATTATTAAAATCACTATGCATTATGTAGTTTATTTAAGGAATATTTGAAATCGTTGAACAGGTTTTTACGATATAACCTGGTTTGGGGTCAGTTTACGCTTAATAAACCGCAAAGCGGTTTACGAAAGTGTAAACTGACCCACACCAGGTTATGCACAATTTAAAATATTCCTTATAATTTAATTTTTGCAACAAAATTTAATGATTCCTTGATTTTAATTACGATTATTTCATGTGACAATTTGAATTTGTCGTTGGCGGATGAATACGTTGGTGATGTTACAATATCAACACAGGTTATCGAGTTTAACCAAAATTTTCTCCAGCCTGATTATCCAATCCGATTGAAATATTCAAATCAAATTAAATTATTTGTACTGAAACAAAATAGATATAATGTAATTGTTATATTATACAAACATTTAAATTTGTCATTGTAGCTGTTGATCAACTTCCAAAAGTTACTTGTGTGCATTATTATCATGCTCTTGTTCTCAAACATCTTCATGACTTTAGTGGAGCAGAAACATCATGTCAGACATGTAAGTTTATTTTTAGCTACAAATTCAGAAATCAGTTATCTTGAATTTCCTATATCCGATCTTATCTTGGAGAAGATAAAGTTTTATTGAGAGTTTTTAAGATAGTTCATAGATATTTATTGAATTGAGTTTTGAATTTAGGTCTTTTGTTTTTTTCTAATCAAAACATAAAAGAACATTTGGAAACTTATCATCAAAGAACTTTTAGATGAAGGATTTGTCTTTATTGGTGAGAATTTTTCAATAAATTTTCCCTGCAATTATGATTTGTGGTAAAAAAAAAAAAATTTTAACGCAAGAAGTTAAAAATTGGATAATATATCTAATAACAACAACAACAACAACACAAATCCACTTCATTCAACTGATAAACACAGAATAAAACAAGAGCTGGAGATCTAAAACCTGACTGAGGTCAGCATAAAACCTGACTGAAGACAGCATAAAAATGTGAACAAAAATATGCACAAAAATGCAACATCATATCTTCTTCCCTTCATATACATGTAAATGTATGTTAGAAAAAGAAAAAAAAATGAAATGGCTTTTTTGCATAATGTTTATGATTGATATACTGTCTTATGTGACCTTCCAAGGGAACATTGAAATATGGTCACATAAGACAGGTGGCTGCTAAATACAGGTTTAATTGATGTGAAATTCAGTACTGTTAGGAGAAATTAAAAATAATGTCAGTAGTTAAAAGACAGATATAAATCAGACCTTTCAGGATCTTTATACCAATACATGTAAGTCTCTTGCGTTTGTTTAGGTTTGAAGACATTAGAAAGGAAAGACAGAGTTTTCACTGCAATAGGTTCTATATCTAAAACAGTTATGTACCTTCAAGCTGAAATGATGTGTGGAATAGGGACAGAGTCTTCTCTTCATTCTGCTCTGGATATCATTCAACAGGTAACATACAATAAGAAGAGTTTGAATATACCAAAGGGGGCAATCAGAATCCGTATATCGAAGAAGAACAGACCACACAATGGCCAAAATAAAAAGAACAAAAGAACAAACAACGATCTACAAAAACATACACATAAAACTAAAGATCATGTAATACGAACCCCACTAAAAAACGTATTACAGAATAACCCCCCCTCCCATGGCTTTTTCTTGGTTCTATCAAAAAATTGTTTATGATAAAGTATTCTGATAATTCATGTCTTTTTGATAGTGCTTGCTTAGATCTGATCTACATACAAAATTTGGGGGTGGGAATAAAAAGGAAAACTTGGTTATATGCCAATAAAGAAAAATCGAAATTTCACAACTACTCCCTAAGTCTATTCTGGTATGATGATTTGACCATTAAGCAAATTGCAGTTTAAAGTGGATTTCCCCTCTAATATATGATGTACACATGCTTCTGTTGTTAAATATGCAAATTAGCTGAAATCAATGTGGAACTTTAAGCAAAAGTTGAACTCTATCATCTTCTAGAGAGTCTGGGTTTAAAATGTTGCTGAGTGACATCACTAGCCGACCAACATTTATTTATTTTGGTGAACTGCACCTCTTTAAAGAAACAAATATTAACTTCTTTGCAACTTTTACAAAAAAAAAATATATATATAGTATTTACCTTCATATAAAACAAGACTAGATGTCTCTTCAAGATAGATGTATTTCTATTTGTGTCTATGGGGGTTATTCATTTTTAATGCGGTCTATTCGTTTGTCAGTTTATGATGGGTCTGTTTGATATGTATCATTTGTATGGTATTACATGTATTTGCACGGGATAAGCTTTGCCGGTTAATTAAATGGGATTATAAAATGGGACGTTTATACGATATTGTATCGAGATTGCTCACAGTGACTTGGAGAAAAAGGAGGTGTTGAAGTCCTGCATTGATTACTTTGACAATGTTTGATTTATGTAATAATTAAAAATATTATTTGTATGACTATTGTTAATTAATACAATTTTTCATTCGCATAAAAAATATAAAGTTACTGCAAGCAAACAATCCTATATATACTGATTTGTCTCTTATTTAGCCAATTGGTAGAGAATAGAAATAATTTAAATTTGGACGATGTCAAGAGGGAGAATTTGATAGCAAGTAAATTCTTTTTGGCACTGTATTGCATATGTACTCAATTTTGGAGCTGAGTTTATAGATTTGTTTTCATACCAGGTGACTGGTTATTTTTTTTATCGAAAAAAAAAATTAAATTTATGAAATATATCTATTATCATTTGGCTTGTTATGGACCCAAGTGAATTCTAAATAATCTAATGTCCTGTTAAGTAATGAAGAACCCTTCTTAGAGAGTTCCATCATCTAAGTTTGCTTGACCAGAGAACTTTACATTTAAACAGTTACATGAAATATGCAATTGGTGCCATCACTAACTACATTTTACCCCTGCTGATTGCAAGATTTACAACATAGAACCATATTTGATAATGTTTGTCTGGGTTCTACAGTTTCCTCCACCAATAAAAATGACCTCCATGATATAGCCGAAATATTTTTCGTTAAGGGCCCAGAATCCTAATCCTAATAAAATAATTGAAAATTGCTTATCCTGTAGATATCAGAAGATTTACCCATTCAAGTGCTGAAAGGTCATATTTATATAAAACTGGAGGACTTGGATTTTGCTGAGGTATGATTTTTTTTTATTAATAATTTATGTAGTTCATATGTAGAAATTAAATAAAGTAATATGATGAAACTGGTGTTAAACACCAAAAATCAATCAATCAATCAATCATAAATAAATAAAGTAATACAAATGATAGAATACCTGAAATATATGCAAAATGAACAAATTCAACACCAGTCTT
The DNA here is from genome assembly GCA_002080005.1 of Gigantidas platifrons. Lineage (NCBI taxonomy): Eukaryota > Metazoa > Mollusca > Bivalvia > Mytilida > Modiolidae > Gigantidas > Gigantidas platifrons. Next base: position 1,380,234 of record MJUT01019009.1, on the reverse strand, counting down.
TTTTTAGCAAACTATTTGATGAAATAATTAGTGGGAAATGATATGGATGTAAAGAACATGAGAGACTATTCCATATTGTACTTACACACAAATTAAAGTAAAGGAACAGTGCTTTTACTGCTGTTCTGCATATCATTTAATTATTTAATAAGTAATTTCATATGCTTATGTCAGATTTAAAAACTCACTAGAGCTTGTGTTATAATTATTTGCTTCTTTCCGACTCTAAATAAAGCTTATTGTAATGCATTGTATTGTATACAACTATTTGCCTTAGTTGGTGATTTAAAAAAAAGATGATTACATATAGGTGATTATTTGATCAAATAGATTTATTTTTGTCAGAACTGTGTAGAAGGAGACAGCCCTGAGATGATGGCATTAAGTGGATGTATACTTTATCATAAGGCTCAGTATGATGAGGCTGTAATAAAGTAGGTAACAACTGTATATGTAGTAAAGGGTCTCTGATTTGTTTTAACATTGACATCTGCCAGTCCTTTACATCACCAAACATTTTGGTTTCATACGAATCCAATTTAGAGAAGTTCACTGTGCTATTTGTTGTGAAATTGTTCTGAATGATTTGTCATTTCTCTCACTAGTTCTGTTTTTAGCTAAACATCATGATTTATTAGTAACAAAAATAGCTTAATCTATTATACCCCCGCTCCAACGGAGTGGGGTGGGGGGGTATACTGTTTTACCTCTGTCCGTCCTTCCGTCCATCCCAAGATATTTTTCTCAGCAACTATTGATGGCAGAAATCTTATATTTGGTCACAAGCTTCATATAGGTACCCCATTGTGGCGGTCAGTTTTATTGATGGGGGAAACCGGAGTAACTGGAGAAAACCACTTATTGATGGGGGAAACCGGAGTAACTGGAGAAAACCACCAGCCTAAAGCAAGAAACTGACTACCTTTCTCATAATGTGTATCGAGTACACCTCGGCATGAGTGGTGATAGGCACTGATTGCACAGGTAGTTGTAAATCCAACCATACAATCATGACCACGACAACCCCTTATTATTAATTATCTTAGGTTTTCACATGTATATATATATTGCTCATCAAAATATTAATCTATTTTACCCTATTCATTAATGAACCTTAATAATATTTTGCACTTAATTTTAGGTTAAAGAATAGTATAGAGAATGACTCCACTAATAGCTACTATATGTTATGGTATGCTAAGGCATTGTGGGAAAAATGGAAGACAAGTAAAGACAAGTCTGATATTGAAACTTGTTATACATCTTTGTTAAAGGTATGAAAAATTATACTGGAAATGACTGTAAATAATATATTTGTATGGCTGTGTAATGTGAAAGTAAACACAAGGCATTTCAGTAGCTACCCCATATACATGTAATAGCACTCCCACCAAATGTCAAAACGGATTTCAAATGCACTGAGATAGTAAAGTACTACTCACTGGGAATGTCTTATAAGAGGAGGTAGTAATGCAAGGGTAAAATTAAAAAGAATTTGGTATTGATTAGGCTTAGTCAAATTAGTCAATTTTATTGATGAAGAAATCGGAGTACACAGAGAAAACCACACAACGTGACATAAAAAATTATATATTTGATCACATACATGTATGGTTGTATCAAATGCATCACTACACTGGCTAGCATCAAACTCATAATACATTTGTGATAATTGGTACTCAGTCTCACTCAGATTACATAGGTAGATATAAATCCAACTAATGCTGGTGTTGAACTCTGTACTGAATGTTATATTTGTCGAAATGGAAATGACTGAAGTTTTCTATGATTAAAAATTAATTTGTTGCTTTTAGTGTAGAATTATTGGAAAAATGAATTACAGAAATGTTTTAATATTTTTGTCAATTTTTTGTCTTGTTTTTATATTTACAGTCAGCCAAGTTAGACCCATACAATGCAGAAACATTTCTGTATTTAGGACATTTCTCCTTGAACATCCAAAATGACAGGACAAGGTCAAGGAAATGTTATCAGAAATGTTTTGACCTTGACCCAACATATGAGGAAGCTGGTGCTGCCCTCTGCGATTTATTAACTTTATCAGACCAAGAAGAAGAGGCATATAAATTACTATTGTCAGTAACTTCAAAAGCTAGTGCTGGATGGTAAGATATAGTGATGAAAAATTCTAGTGTTTAGAATTGATCATGACTGACCTGTATAGTTGTACAATGAAACCTTTCTAAATAGAAATCCTGTATAAGCAATACTTTAAATGAAGTTCAAATTTAGGAAATATTTGTTGATTTTACCTTTATAAACCAAATACCTGTCTATTCTGAACACAAAAGTTGGTCCCAAGTAGGTTCAGTTTAGACAGGTATAACTGTACATCACAAAACTAGATAGGTTCATGTACATTTGAAGATACTGTTATTGGTTGTGCATTGCACACATGGATGTATGCTATTTTCATTTCTGATTTTTAATTTTTAAATATTCACCCAGGCTGGCTAAATGTTTTTCTGACTAATAATGTGGGCATTATGCATGTTTGATTACGGTCAGTGTTTTAATAGAATTTGCAAGCTATATTAAGAAATGTCTTTAAAAATGCTGAACCATGACTACTGGAAGACGATTTAGGAATCATCAATTTTCAACATATGCTTTTACCAAAGGAGTATAAATGCACAAGGGAACCACAAAGAACAAATAATTAAATTTACAGATATTATTTAATTGTATGGGCACTTAAACTGCCTGTGTATTTAAATGATTGTAATTTATGTTCATATTACCTAATTAACATGGCCATATATTGTGAATATTATTGACAACTTTTATGGAAATACCATAAGGTAAATAGAACGATATTAGCATCTGATTAAAACCAGATATATTTTAACTCTTCTAAAATATGCAAAAGAACTGTTCTGACTGGGATGAAAGTATTATTTTGAAAGCTTTGTCATATTACTGCTGTTGTAAAATTAGGAAAATCTTCATCTTCAAAATGTAATGGATACACAAAGATGAAAAGCAAGTGTTCTGACTAAAACACATTTATTTATATTAGACATGCAATTTCTCACTAATGAGACAGCACAGTTCCTATTTTTAGCCGTGTGAGATATCCTTGTCTCAACCTGTGGGTGAGATAAGAATTTCACGCTACTTTTCCCGCAAAAATGTTACATTTTGCAAAATGTCATTGTATCAATAAAATCGCTTAAATATTTATGTTTTGTGTATTTATCTAGTCAGCCACTTATCAACTGCCCCCGAAAATTAGGTTACAATAGAAACATGCATCCCTTTCATCAAAAACACACA
>MJUT01019009.1:1254113-1372478 GCA_002080005.1 Gigantidas platifrons | reverse complement strand
AGAGATCAAACTAAGGAATATAAGTTAATTCTCAGTAGAGATTCTGAATATGTTCCTGCTTTAAAAGGTAAGAGATCAAACTAAGGAATATAAGTTAATTCTCAGCAGAGATTCTGAATATGTCCCTGCTTTAAAAGGTGAGAGATCAGACTAAGATATATAAAGTTTATCAAGTAAAAATAAGTTTTTTTTTATCACAGAGGTCCAATGATATTAGTATCAAGAATTAAGAAATATTAGTTTTATTCAGAGATTTGTTTTAATTATTGAATATGTTGCCATATATACTCTCTAGGTAATATTTTCTTAGATATATTTGGCAAATTATTTACATATCTGAAATTTTAATTTCATAAAATTTAATATTCATGCTATTTTAAAAGGTTGGTGCATGATATTTTGAGCAGGCTTTCCAAGTTTTTGTATTGGAACTCATTTAAAAGAAAGTGTAATCTTGTCACTGATTTTCCACAAAAAAACCCATATTGAAATATTGAATTACCATTCACCAAGCAAGTTGCAGGAATATTTTTTACCCAACATGTTTTTTTTTATTTCTTAATTTAATCTCAAGTCTCACATAGAAAATATTTCATATTGATATGCAGGACTATTTCATCAAATGTGCATGAATTTTCAAGATCATATTTAAGAAGCCTAGCCATTTAGCATGAATACCATAAAATAATTTTTTTTTTTTAAAGATATCTTTTGCATTTTTTGTCCATATTGATTAAATCATAAAACATTATGTACAATTTTAGAATGAACCACAATAGTCCAGTCAATCTACAGTTTTACCTCAAACTAATTGCAAAAGATTTTATTTCAACTGTAATTAGTTCGTGACATTAACATATTCAACATATAAAATGTCTAGAAAAATCTAAATAGGGGAAAAGTAAGAATTCTATGAAAACAAAATATGCAAAAATATGAAAATAAGGGAGATAACTCGTGTATAAATTGCATATGCTTCAATCGAATTTTTAACTAGAAAAATTCAGATTCAACCGATGGAACAGTAATGCTAAGCTTAAGAATACTTTACTTTATAAAATGTTTAGGATCATATAAATTCGGAAATTTGCAACAGCCGCCGTTGTTTGTTGACATCCTGATTTCATCTGCTACAAGTACAAATCAATCCACTGGGCATTTTCCGTTCTCACCAAATAGTCCAGTCAATCTATGGTAAAAAAATAGCCAAACCTCAAACTAATTGCAAAAGAATTTAACTCTGGATTTTCTTGTGTCAAAATATCTTCCTAATACCATATCAAAAGTCTAGAAAAATCTAGATAGGGAAAATATTTTTTTTCATGAGATTTTTTTCTAAACCCCTCTCACTATTTCAGCATACATATTTTTTTAGCATATACAGTTGTAAATGTGGAAAAAAGAGCATTCAATGAAAGTGGAGTCATACCAAACTAATGAGAGGGGTTTTATCTTTCAAATTGATAAAATAAAATACAGGTCTTCTTTCTCTGCCTTCTCTATTTAATCCAAAAATGTACTAGTACCCTGCCGAAATTAATAAATAGGTGTTGTAATATTTAAAAAAAAAAGTTATTTGTGAAATTTGTCATTTTTAATCAAACAATTGAGTAAAACAAAGTGCAACATAGTAACATATAAAATTATATGGGGCCAATAATACTGATTGTTTACAAATATGTATACCAAATGGGAATTTGGATTATTAGAATTGCCCTTTTCTCTTATTTTTTCGATTCTTTCTTGTTTACACAAAAGAAAATATATACAATATAGAAATTATGATGCAACTTAATGTTGTTGCTTATATATAGGTAATAACAAGAAGTCTATTTTGAATAACAGGATGCTGATCTATATTCCAAATAAGAAATATTCCAAAGGAAAATGCAGAGATTTCTTGTGTTTTATCTCGAAGACAAAAAAGGAGGACAACATAGTTATGATAGATATAAAATGTTTCATATTTGAAATAAAAACTTTTTACTGTTGGAATGGATAACTTGTGCAAAATGGAAGATTTTCAGTTTTTCTAATTTGTACATATTACCTAACATACTGAATTGACTGTCCAAATTAAAAAAAAAATTAAATCTTACCTAACAAGATAGTTTAAAATTCTATCCAATTTTTTTTTTTTTTTATAAAATGGCCAAAAAACTTTAATTTTTTAATAGAAGTATATTAGAAATAGTAGCAGTAACCTATAAAAAGTATTGACGTAGCAGTAATGAATAACGTCTACTGAAGTTACAATATACACATTCAGCATTTAAAATCAATAAGTGTGTCAAAACGTAAGAACATGTAACAATACTGATATGTTTCTGATCACATAGTCCTAATTACATATCTTTAGTCATGTCTTCGCCTGTTATATTTTTTAAGTTTGAATTTGAGCAACTAACACCTTTACAGTCTCCACATCCAACTGTGCAATCTAAACCATGTTTCCTACCACTACATTTTTAGTGACACGGTTAAGTTTACAGTTATATCTTATTACTTTAATTAGTCGCTCAGGTGCAGGGGGTAAATTTGTTCTTATAGGAAAAAGTTTACGGCTCACACTTTCCCACCCCCATTCCAGAGGGTTGATATGATATGTTGTTACTACCCACTCTTGTAGTTGCAGATAAGCACGTTTGCTGTGGTAACATTCGAGAGGTCATGTCACATCCAGAAATAGCATGAAGAAATGGCAGTATATGGCATGCATCCAGTCCAAGTGTTGACTTTGTCTTACGGATATCTCATATTTTCATTGTTGTAGAGCTGGTACTCATTGATTTGAAATATATATCGCTTGAATCAAGATCAAAATGGAAAAGCAAAAGTATTAACAGATCAGTACCTTCGCCAAGAAGAACTGATGGATTGTTGACAGCACTTTCAACTGTAGTTTTGATTTGATTCGGTGATCATTTACATCGTATCTATCCAAATGAGCTTGAAGTTAAGGATACTCCTGATACTCAAACGTCTGCTTCTTACCCTGACCTTCACCTTGAGGTCGATCACAGAGGAAGATTCAAAAACAAAACTCTGACAAATGCAATTACTTCACTTTTCCAATAGTCAACTTCCCCTTCATCAGTAGCAATATTCCAGCATTACCAACATATGGGGTTTACATTTCTCAACTTATACGTTATTCTGGAGCTTGTGCCAAGTACAATGCGTTTCTGGACAGAACTCAGCTGCTGACTCAGAAGCTACTTAAACAAGGCTATGCTGCTCCTAGGTTGAAGTCATCGCTACAAAAATTCCTGTGATCACAATCTGGTTGACCACTACGAAATATCCATATCTCAAATGACAATGGATCTTTTATTTTTACGTAGATGTTTTCTTCCTCTATCACTGCCACTACTTTTACCGGACTTAACTGTATATATGAGGAACATGGCAGGTGTCTTATAAGAAGCATGTACTGCTTACCATTCGTGATCACCTGAGTTCACTCCCGGTTTTTTGGTGGGGTCCGTGTTGCTCATTCTTTCAGTTTTCTTGTGTTGTCCTATTATGTGTCTTTACATTCTGAGTTTCATTTTGTGCTATCCGTTACGATTTCTGCATAAAACGATGTTCGGTTTCCTCTTCATATCCAGGTGTTTGTAAGGGGGCTCGTGTCTTATTTACGTTATTTGTGTTTGCTAGCATCTAGTGGTGTCCAAAACATATTGCATTGTGTTTTTGTTTTGTTTTTCTTCGTCTTGTATGCCCTATGATGCCAGTGTCTCTGGATTGTCCATTATTGATTGTCCCTTCGGTGTTCTATAGTTAATGCTTATTTGACAATTAAGACATCTGCATCACCAGAGGTATGTATTGTTGAACATCCCTATTTGAATAATATTTAACTTGGCATGTTAATAACGCTTTGTTTATTTTCCGAATCTGCTAGGAATAGTTCCATCTTTGACTTGAATGGTGTATGTTTGCTTATTCGTCGATTTTTTCATTACACAATTGTATTCAAGTTTGCTCTTCTTTAAAATCTATTCTAAAAATCGCTAACTTCCTGTTTTGTCAAAAAGCCTTTATTTCTATGTGTTTTTATCCCAAATGGTTTTCCATACATTTTTTTCACCGAAAAGTGTTGAAGGTTTCTTGTTTAATTATTATATATTTTCCACATACAATATTGATTTTCTGACTTTTTTAAATTCCACTGTATTATATTTGTCAAACACATTTAACACTGACATTTGGTGAGAACGGAAAATGCTGAGTGAACTGATTTGTACTTGTAGCATATGAAATCAGGATATCAACAAACAATGGCGGCTGTTGCAAATTTCCGAATTTATATGACCCTAAACATTTTATAAAGTAAAACTGTAAATAATAGATGTTAATTATTATTCTTAAGCTTTCCATCGGTTGAATCTGAATTTTTCTTGTTAAAAATTTGATTGAAGCATATACAATTTATACACGAATTATCTCCCTTGTTTTCATATTTTTGCATATTTTGTTTTCATCAAATTCTTACTTTTCCCCTATTTAGATTTTTCTAGACTTTTTATATGTTGAATATGTTTATGTCAAGAACTAATTACAGTTAAAATAAATTCTTTTCCAATTAGTTTGAGGTTTGGCTATTTTTTCCCATAGATTGACTGGACTACAAACATGTCTCCTGATACATACATGTAATTTAAATGCATTAAATTGTCTATTAATATAACCTGATAAAGGATATCATACACATTGTCTGTTTCAGGAATTGGAGAAACTTACCTTCTTTTAGCCAAACATCACTTCAGTCTGTTTTTTAATGGTAAAGCCAGAGATGAATGTCAGGAGGCTTTGGTATATCTCACTAGGTATATATACTGAGACCTGCAAAATAGCATACATTACTTAATTTTTTTCTTAATATATATTTCATTTACAATCATAATTTTTCAAAATATTATTCCAAAGCTGTAGTTTTTTTATCTTGTAATTTCAGCATAATTTTATTGTATGCGTCGTATATAGGAATTTTAAGAGTGTACGAGTTAAAGACAAAATATGGTTTTGATTCTAAAATTAAGGGGTGAACTCAGGTGCTTTGGAAGGGTTAACAGTTCCTGCTCCACCAGTGACATTTAAGGAGTTTATTTTGTTTGTGTGATGTATTGGAATTTTGTAGTGCCTTTGCCATAATAATAAGATTTATACTGCAATCGTTCTATTTGAGCTGTCAAAATGCATTGACAGTATATTTACAAGTGATAAACGGCTGACTGTTTATAACATTTAGAAATCAGTTGGAGCCTCTTGGGGGTAACTAACTTTTTAAATAATTTGAATATTGGTAGTAATATCCATTAATGTCACTAATGATTGCAGTACAAAGACAATATCAGTGCATTGACTTGACATAAAATTTGATATACGTATTTGGCACGAATCTGGGAAAATGCTTGGGGAAACCCTTGCATTTTCCCCGATTCTAAGCCTCATCCGTATATCGATTTTATGTCAAGTCAATGCACTGTTATTGTCTATATATATTGAACTTGAAAGGAGCAAGAGACAATTTGTCTGTGAATTGATATCAATTCTACTTGTTTTCTATGCCTTGTACAAAATAAAGTTGATGACCATCGACAATGCATGAATTTTTTTTTATTGTATATTCATGTATTCATCAAGTTTTGTAATGTTAAATTAATTTATAAATACCTAGATCTTGGGGTAAAATGGATATTTATGTATGTAAAATAATTTTTAACTATGGCCACTAACAAAGTTGAAAACATGAAATGTACGACATGCATTTTTTTTTTCATTCATTATTGAAAGTTTTATACATCTAGAAATGTTATCAAACTTGAACAACTGAGCTCAATTTGCAGTTTTTAAATTTGTTGACAGGGCAGCTACACACAGACCAGATATGTCATGTTTGTGGAAGTTTATGGGAGATGCTTGTACTATTGTTCATCCAATGACTAAAGAAACATTTAGGTAATATTACTTAAAAGACTGGCTGACTGTTCTTAAGATATTTAATGCGATAACATTTATTAATATTGGGTATGAATATTATTACCAATCATTCTAAACTCCTGGCAGGTAAACAAACTACTGAGTATTCATAGCTCCTTACTGCACTTTCAGAATATAGCTTCAATAAAAATTGATAGCAGCCATGATGACAATCTAAAGTTCATGTTAACTTCTTTTTATTTGTGGATGAATTGCTTCTTGTATCTGATCAAAGAAAATTTACAGGTCATCAATAAGTGATGTATTTAAACTTCTACCTAATGAATAATATCAGTTTATCAGTATTACTTTATTCAAATGTATGTATATGCATATAAGTAAAGGTTAAGTATCAATATTTATTTTTTATCATACAATTTTATCACAGAATGGAAGTTCCAAAGAAGTTATTAGAGAAAAGTGGCCAAGAATCAACATCACTGTCTTTGATACAGACACTTGAACTTGGAGCAAGGTAATTTTCATTAAACCCATGACACTTTGATAATTAAAAAAAAATTCTCTTAAAGAGAAGATTTATAATAATGTTTGAAATTTATTTTCAGATGCAAAAACTAATTTAAGATGAAAGTAATTAAATTTCAGATGTCTAATTTAGTGCGCTCGACGCGTTTCTGGATTAACCTTCATCGGGTACTCTCATAATCAATAGAATGATAAGGCCACGCCAAATTAATGCCTCGTTCGTCGGATTCGCCGCATGTATTTTGATATCGACAAGAAAAAAATACTTTTTATTTTTCGCCTCGTCAATTGCGGAACTGCCCACGTCCAATCCAAAATTTAGAATTAAAAAATTCAGTAACTTGTACGTTTGACAGAAAGGTGCCTAAATAGCGTAAAGAAACATTAAATATCGGTGAAAAATGAAGTAGCGGAACACAAAATACAAAATGGGCAAGATTTTTGTTATTTCCGTCGTGTCTCACAGACAATGAAAGACACTAATTAACAATACAGCGTTGGAAGTAGACGATATGGACTCTACATTTATAGAACTATACGAATTAGTAAAAAGCAGACCCCAATTTCAAGAGATTTTACAGGAATACAGTTACGATGCCATCGTCAAAATCCAAATCACAGAGCAAACGCAGGCATCCGCTAGTATTGAACTTAGTGTCCCCAAACATGAAAATCTGCACATGTGAAGACCTAATTGCAATTTTATACAATTCCATATTTCTTCCAAAGAGTCAATCCCCAAAACGTCACCCTGTGATCCCCATAAGCCAAACAATCAGGAAATGGTATTGATGACTGTCTATACATTATCGACTAAGCAGCTTATTTTTTTTTTTCACTAATATTATTGAGTCTTCTGTTTAAATTGCATTAATATTTGACTAGTAAAAAGTGGAAATTCAGTGTTCTCCAATGCTACCATGATACTATAATTTGTAGCATAGTGATATATTTTCCTCCCTGTAACTATCTCAGATGATTTATAACAGAAATTTTAAGAACATATTTACCGGAAAACAGTTCTATATTTTTTCATAGTCATATTTGAACTTTTAAATTTCTGGGGAGAACACTGGACATTCAAGTATTACACACCATGAAGTTCTTATATACTTGGAAATGAGTCTTTGTTAGAGAGATATTAACTGTTCAATTGACAATTACCATATTAAAAATTCACTTGCAAATAAACAAATAGACGAGTTCAACTGCTTTGTAATGACTTTTTATATATACATGCATATACAACTTCTAGTCAGGATGACTTTTTTTTTTATTATATACAAGTTTTTATTATTCTAAGATGGAAATATTTTGTTACTTTTTTTTACATTTGTTTTTTTCACAAATAAAAGATATGTTCTTGGAATATCTGTGTTTTATTTGCTAAAATATATCAACAGTGCATCAAATAATCTAAGTACACTATGGGCTTCCTGTATCATACTGTACACTCAAGTGCCAAGATGAAGTAGATGAAGTAAGCCTTTCCTGTTTAATAAAAGACATTGACTTCATACATGACAATTATGCCTGCATTTCTATGTAACTTTAGGATCCTGCAATTAAAGAAAACTACATGCCTTAATCTATGAGACTTGTATCCACAAAATTCTAATCGCTCGCTCAATTTTTTATCTTTGGCGAGATTTTATTATTTTTTTAATTAAAAAAAAATATCGCTCGCTTGTTGAAAAATGCTTCCCCTCCAAGAAACCCAAATTTGAAAAAAATTTGGAGTGGCCTAAGCCAAATAATTTAAAAATCTTTGGGAGCAAGCAAATCAAAGGGCTTAAACAGAATTGATAAAATCGGTGTAGTAATTGCTTTTTCATGACTTTTTCAACAAGATCTAACATACCATAGGATAATATTTAAACCACATGATTTCACAGGTGTTATGGCAAAGCTTTGAAACCTCTTCCAGAGTGTGCCTCACTTTGGCATGACCTTGGGTTCAACTTATTCTACCAATCACAACAATGTACAGATGATCACATGACTCAAATGGCAGAGAAATCTGTGAATGCCTTAAAGAAAGCTTTATCATTGGACAGCACAAACTATCTACATTGGAATGCTCTAGGAATAGTTTCATGTTCCAAAGGTGTGTAGTAGTTTTTATTGGTAATATTTAGGAGTACCTGGAGAATAGCACTGACCTGTCGCAAGTCAAAGACAAACTTAATCACATAATGTTGTACCGAGTACACCTCACCTTAAGTGGGATTCAAACTCACAACTTTAGCATTAATAGGCAATCTTTGCACAGGTAGTTGTAAATGCAACTACTATACGATCTCAACCATGATTTGCACAGGTAGTTGTAAATGCAACTACTATACGATCTCAACCATGATTTGCACAGGTAGTTGTAAATGCAACTACTATACGATCTCCACCATGATGGCCCATATATTCAGACTACCGTAGTTTTATTATCATCTTAACTGATTAACTACATCATGAACTGACCTGATGTGACAATATCAAGTTCAGTAAGCCTATTTAATACTGCATCATTGGTTAGCATGCTCGCCTGGAGTTCTGTAGATCGTGGGATAACTTACCAGGGTAATTGAAAATATGATGTGAGTTTATTTGCTCTTGCCATAATTGACCCCCAAAAATACTTCAACACAATAAGGTTTTATGGTACCTATAAATCGGTAGCATAATAGCAATAAAAACAACAAAGAAATATTATACAGTTGTACCTGTATGTTTCCAGGTGCTAAAAATCCATCGCTGGCTCAACATTGTTTTATCCAGTCCATCAAAGCTGAAGCAAGTGTAAGTTGTCAAATTATTTATGATTAAAACACATAGTTAACATATTATTTGTTTCTATTAAAAAGCATTTCTTAATAGTAAATACATTTAAAGTTATATGAAAAATAATCACAGTTACTGTAGTCATTTTCTTTTAGTTGAATTCCTAATTTTAATTGGATAGTTGATATCTGTCACTAATTGTTGATGTTTTAAAACATCAGATCATTGTTTGTCTTTTTGTCCTTTCCTTTTAGCTATTGTATTGTCTGTTCGTCTTCGAATAACAGCTCCTAATTACTACTATGATATCTTCAAACTTTTCTTAAATAAACGAAATGTGTACTGATTGCAATTACATGTCAGTCTAATTACAATTGGATGATTATTTTGTTTGGTATATAGAAAATTTAAAAAAAAAAACCTTCAAAATTTTGATTTTATTTTCCTGTATGCTAATTACAATCAAAATGGAAGCATATAATTATTTTTATCAATAACTAGCCTCGATGAAATACAGATAAATTGACCATGATTTGATTATTTGTTTTATTATTGTATATTATAGAATCATGTGGCATGGACTAACTTAGCAACACTTTATCTGACCAATGGTAACATTCATGTAAGTTGAATACATCCACAGTTTTTAGCTCACCTAAGGTGAGTTTTTGCCATCACTTGGCGTCCGTCGTCCGTTAACTTTTCACAGTTTTAATCTTCTCCTCTGAAACCGCAAAGCCAATTGATCTGAAATTGATAGGAAGCATTTATGGATCATCCCGATCCGTTAACAAACATGGCCGCCTCAGGCAATTCTTGTTTCTGATTGGTTGATTTCTAAAAAATATTCTCTTGTTAAAAGAAAGATAATTCTTACCTAAACTGTTAAAAGAAAGATAACTCTTAATATTATCTCCCTTAGAAATTAACTAATGCTGATATAGTGTAACATGTTTATTCTATACATTACAAGTAGGTATTCACATTTTAATATTCTTTTTAGCAAACCTTGCCAAAGACAATATGAGCTTTTGCCATCACTTGGTGTCCGTCATTTGTCATCCATTTACTTTTCACATTTTAATCTTCTCCTCTGAAAACCCTCAGCCAAATGAACTGAAACTTGGTAGGAAGCATCTATGGAAGGTCCTCTCTAAAGGGTGCACATTTTGTTATGATCCTATACCAAACATGACCGCCACAGGAAATTCTTGTTTCTGATTGACCGATTTTTAAAAATCTTCTCCTCTGAAACCAAGTGGCCAAATGAACCGAAACTTGGTAGGAAGCATCAATGGAATGTCCTCTATGAAGATTGCTCATTTCGTCCCGATCGGTTAACAAACATGGCTACCACCAAAACTTGGTATGAATCATCTATGGAATGTCCTCTATGAAGATTGCTCATTTCGTCCTGATCGGTTAACAAACATGGCTACCACCGAAACTTGGTAGGAAGCATCTATGGAATGTCCTCTATGAAGATTGCTTATTTTGTCCCGATCGGTTAGCAAACATGGCTACCACATGCAATTCTTTTTTCTGATTGGTTGATTTCTAAAAAATCTTCTCCTTTGAAACTGCTTAGCCAAATGAACCGAAACTTGGTAGGAAGCATCTACATGTATGGAAGGTTCTGTATTAAGTTTCCTCAAAGCAGAATGAAAGGTGAGTGACGAAGGCTCAGCCCATTGAGCCTCTAGTTTATATTCAATCATGTGATGTCTGGTGTACTGTTCTCAGTATTTGTAATATTAATTTACCCATATTTAATGTTTTTCCTGATAGTACCAGAGTTGCTACCATTGTTCTTTTGTTAGTTTAACCTGTATCAACAGAATACTTGTCTATTCCAAACAAAGAAGTTGGTCCTAAGATTGTTGCGTTTAGATAGGTATGACTACACTTTATTGAAGATTTCACAGTGATTATGAGATGAAGAAACAATAATAAAAGTATTGTTTTTTTTTAATTTTTACCTTAGATTGAGATGTATTTTTGATGTTATCACTTACATTCATGTATGTTCTTGTTTCAGCTTGCCCATGAAGCCTTTAAGATGGCACAACGTTTAGAACCATCGTATGTTGCAGCTTGGATTGGACAAGTAGGTCAATTAAGATTATCACTTCTTAGATTCATTTTTAGGTGACATACACAGCACAATGGACATGTATAATAGGATCACTATTTCTGTTGTCATCCACATCATCGCTACACTTTTGTTAATCCACAACTCCTTTCATCTCTATTAATACAATTTAACCAAATTTACTTTATTATACCCCCGCTCCTCGAAGGGGGAGGGGGATATACTGTTTTACCTCTGTCCGTCTGTCCGTCCTTCCGTCCGTTTAAGATATTTTTCATCGCATTTTTCTCAGTATCTATTGATGGCAGAAATCTGATATTTGGTCACAAGCTTCATATAGGTATGCCATATTGTGGGTAGCGTTTTTGGACCTGTCAGATTCCTACTTCCTGTTTGCCGACTTAGTTGGTTTTTATACACATTGAACATATATGCACATTTTTCATCGCATTTTTCTCAGTGACTATTGATGGCAGAAATCTGATATTTTGTCACAAGCTTCTTATAGGTATGCCATATCGTGGGAAGCGTTTTTGGACCCATCATATTCCTACTTCCTGTTTGCCGACTTTGTTGATTTTTATACACATTGAACATATATGCCAATTTTTCGTCGCATTTTTCTCAGCAATTATTGATGGTAGAAATCTGATATTTGGTCACAAGCTTCATATAAGTACCCCATATCGTGGGAAGCATTTTTTGACCTGTCAGATTCCTACTTCCTATTTGCTGAAGAGCGGGGGTAGCTCACAGTTCATCTTGTTCTTTCTCATAACTCACTGATATGCAATTTCGCGAAAAAAATGTAAAAGATTTTTTGACTTGGCAGTAGAATGTCTACAGCCGTTGAACAGAATACACCCTTCAAAGAAGTTTGGTGACTGGTCGAAATGAATTTTATAAAAAAAAATATGACATTTATGTAAAAAAAAAACAAACAAAAAAAACAAAAAAACAAAATAAGATGTATTTTAATGATCAAGGGTGCATTGTAAATACGATTGTTAAAACATATGATGTAATTTCAGGCATTAATAGCTGAGACAGTAGGAGATGAGGATGCTATGGACCTGTTTAGACATACTACTGAGCTGTCAACTCATGTAAGTTATCATATAACTGTATTCATACAGTAACGTTGGTTATTACAAACAGTGACCGTTATTAAATACTAATCAGTAATAATGTATCTAATTTCAGTGTTTTAGTACGTCAAACTACAGTGAAAACTGTCTAAACTTAACTTTAATTTTGCAACCCTTTTGTGTGTTCTGAATAGACTGATATTTTGTTTATATATATTTGCATCTAAGAAAACAGAATATACTTTATATAAACAGACCTGATTTTACGAGGACAACAAAAAAGCGGAAATCAGCCAAATCGGAAGTATTGAATATACTATAAAAAAGGAATCGTAACGGTAAAACGGTAAAATCCGGAATAAAATAAGCGGAATTCCACTTCAAAGCGGACGAAAATCAGGTCTGTATAAAAAAAAAAAAACATTACCCGGTAAATTCTATTTTTAGGTTGAGGGAGCCAGTGGTTATGGGAGTTGGGTTTGTACAATGTTACAAGATGAGTCAAAACATAACACAGACTTGTTTCGTTACTCAATACAACAAATGGCTGCTGTGCCTGCTGCATCTACAGCTCTTGGGAAATATCTAGGTAATTATATTACTATATATAACATAAAGATGGTGGTCTACTGCATCTTCTGATCTGGAAAAATCCAATCTGGAGTCAAAATAAAATTAGATGACTGAAAATGCAGATATATTTAATTGATTGATTGGCGTTTAATGCCAAGTTTTGCTGTATTTCAGCTATATTGTGGCATGCCGCTTGCATGTTTCTTGAATAACCTTCATTTCATATTCTCGGTAGTCGACAAAATTTGGAGGAAAAAGAAATAAAAAGGTCTAAACAGGAGAGACAAATATGTCAGGGACTAATAGTCTACCAGGAGAGAGGTATCAACCAAATGATAGTAATAAATATGTAGACTTGCTAAAATGATCTAGTGACTAAACACACGGCCTTCTAAAGCACTTAAATTATATGTTTTTTTGCATGGTGTATGATAACGACAACTTAATGGCAATTTAATTTTTTTTTATGTAAATGTTTTAATTGCATGGAGAAACAAGGCATTTTTTCTATATATTATTCTTGAACAAGATTGGTAAATTGTGTACAGCATCCATTTTATCCATCTGGAATATAATTATGTGACATTTTAGTTTGTTACTTTTGAATCCTTTTTTTTGGGGGGGGGGGGAGTATTAATACCATTTTTAACAAGGCAGGATATAAATGTTATTGAAAATGTAAGAAAATCTTCATAAAATACAGGGGGGGAATTTGAGGAACAGTGCTTTTATTGTTTTTCTTCTACTCAGTCACCAAGATGTTTTGCATTGATGTACAGTGCCTTTATTGCTATTCTTCTACTCTGAGTCATTACAATGTTTTACATTGATATTTTTAGATCGTATTAAGACTAATGCTACAGCATATAACATGTATGGAGTGCTACTAGAACAACAAGGACTTCACAGATCTGCAGTCGAAGCTTTCAAAAGGTATGAAAAAAGATATAACTAAAAAGTTATTTACTGTATTTTTGTTGTATTTAATTTTCTTCATATAAATAAGACTATTTCGGAAGATATTATAGTCGGGCAGTCATGGTCATAATCATATGGTAGTTGGATTTACAACTACCTATGCAATCAGTGCCTATCACTACTAACCTTGTACGTTTTAATCCTGCTCAGGCAAGGTGTACTGGATACAACATTATATGATAAATTTTCTCTGTGACTTGTGACAGGTCGGTGGTTTTCACTGGGTACTCCAGTTCCCTCCACCAATAAAACTGACTGCCACAATATAACTGAAATATTGTTGAAAGTTGCATTAAACACTATAAACCTATAAATCGGAAGACACTGTGTTATTCAGCAGCTTTATCTTTTGATTTTGAAATTTAACTTTTTGGAAATTATTGTTGTCTACAACTGTACATCTTCAATATTTAATTTTAGGTGTTTTTTATGTTTTACAAAACATTTCTATCATTAATACCCTATCCAGTGTGTTCATTTGATATACTCATTCTGTCATTATATCAATATGATTACATTACTTCTGTTTTTCATTGAAATGTTACAATATGATTGGTTATGAACTGGTCACATGATTATAAAAGAGATGTTTCACATCCGAATGAAACTCAAACCCGAACTTGCACGTGCCTCCATGACGACATCAGATGTAAACAATCAATGGCGTAGTAATTTCCAATAGCAAATAATCTAACACAAATAAAATTCACAATGAAAAATTCAACTATATTAAATTTTGGTGTTATTTAAATATAGTTATAAGAATTGAATGCATTCTTTTGAAGTTTCATTGGGGTATGAAAGCGTTGATCGAACTACATTTTCAACATGAAGCGCTACGGCACTTCATTGAAAATGTACTTCGGTCAACGCTTTCATACCCCAATGAAACTTCAAAAGAATGCATTCAATTCTTAATTGAATTTGGTTGGTTGCTAGAACTTCTCATGGCACAAATTTGGAAAACATTGGCCAGCATCAACTCTCCTTGACCATTGATATCTAAGTATTAAGTTGATTTCTGTAAACAACTGTATATTCTATTTTGATATACATTTTTTGTAGGTTGATAGCAGATAAAAAAATTTTTAGTAAATATTTTTTATTATTTGTTTTTTTAGTGCAATAAATCTGGATAATTGCCAAGACAAATCTAAGGTTAGAGTGAATCTGGCAAGAGTTCTATGGTATGTGTTAGTTATATAATAACTATATAAATGTTACGATTTTGTTATTTTAATATACAGAGGAATAATTGTGCAAATCGAAAAGACAACTGTAATGAAACAGTGAAACCTGTCTAAACCGTACTCTGAATAAACCGGGATAGTGTATATAGCAAACTTTAAATACAGTTCCACTGTATGAAATCTTCGCTCATTTTATCTGAATAAACTGAACATCTGTTTATTCCAAGCACAAAAGTTGGTCCCAAGGAGGTTATGTTTAAACATATTTCACTGTATGTACATATAGTATTTTGTTCAGAACAGTTGTAAATAAACATTAGAGAAAACTGAAAGGAGAATCAAGAATGAACAGTGAAGAGACACTGTCAACACTGGGCACAAAAGACACAGGACGACGACGACAAAAAAAAAATACAAAATAGAAAGCTAAACAGATGAGCAAAACGGACCCCACGAAAAAATCAAGGATGAACCCAGAGGCTTCCGAATGGTAAGCAGTTCCTGCTTCCTTAAAGACGCCTGCCGTCTTACTCATATTGTCAAGTCCGGTAAAAATCTTGTCGATGATAGACACTTCACCACATAAATAGAAGAAAGAGGTTTGTGATCATGACAATGTTGAGAAAAACAGTAGCTATAATAATTTTACTGTCCCGATGACAAATTTGGACAAATGAAAAATTTTGTGTTGTCATTGTATATTTTATTATTTATAAGCAAATATATAGCTTCAAAGATCATTTATGTATTTGTCTATTTTCAGTAAACTACAGCAATTTGAAGAAGCCATGTTACAGTATGATCAAGTTACCATGCCAACAACCTTTAATGACCTTTGTAGCCTTGGTTATGCATGTTACAAGTCAGGAAAATACAAAGAAAGTTACCAAGGTACATTTGGAATGAAGTTTCATAGAAATCTATGTATGTAGAATAATGTCGTTTTGAAAGTCGAGACAGACATTATCACTAGTATCGCAGCGAGTCCAGAAACACAAGCTGTGATACTAGTGATATTGTATATCAAGATCTTCAAACTGGATGTTTCGGTAACATAATAATGTATTTAACATAACACTGACCAATATTTTTCAGTATCAGAGTCAGTTAGTTGATACTGACAATATCACGTGTTGAGATCAAAGGTCAAATGTCCAAATCACTGATCAAATTTGATATATAGTCTGGTTTAACACAAATAATGTTGAGAAATATTTGATACACAGTAAATGCTCCCAATTTTAATTTTTTGACAACCCTTTCACTTTTGGTCAGAGCCGCATGAAAGTTTAGATAAAATCTACATTATCCAGCTGTGAACCATTTCTGCCACTTTGACACTTTCAAAATGATCAATATTTTTTTATGATGTTAATCAGGATTAGTCGTTGATGCTTTTGTGAATGAAAATCAGTTTACTTTTCTTGTGAAAGAAAGCATGTGTTTTTCTTTTCGAGTTTAAAGTGTTCATTTATATCTATATAGCTACTGAACAGCTGGTTATTAAGAGTGGTGTTTTGGGAAACCATTTACTGATTTAAGCCTGGCATATAACTTTGTGTGTGTTCTGTACTTGAGGTTAGTAGGGCGGTGTGCCCAGTTTATCAAGACAACAATATAATACATTTGTATATACAGTAGAACCTGTCTAATCCGACACACCAAGGGACCAGGGAAATATGTCGGATTGTACAGGATGTCGGAATAGTCGACTTTTATTTATATTAACAGAACTACTTTGGAACAATAAATTTTTTGTCGGATGTCAGAGGATGTCGGAAAACTCAGGTGTCGGATTGCACAGGTTCCACTGTATATATTCTGCTAACGGTACAAAACTTGATAGGTAAAATAGTTATTTCTCATTTTTCATACAAATTTATTTGGATGTTTGGTTGTTTAAATATAGATGAACTATAATACTCTGTATCCATGAAAAAAGTTCTTTCATGTTGTAAATTTTTTTAGCATATCAACAAGCATCAGATTTAGCAACAATTGACCATGAAAAATCACATGTATGTACAGCTCTAGGTATGGTGGCATACAAGTTTGGAGATTTTGAGGGAGCTAAAGCTATTCTTCTTCAGAGGTAGGGCTAAATTCCTGGTGTGTATGAGATACATAAAATTTGTAGTCAATTTAGATGGATTATTGTATCATCTATCTGTTGAATTTTCTCGCTGTACAGTTAAACCTGCCTTAAAGGGCACCTTTATGTAACAAATCACTGTTATCACTCATTTTTCCCGTTAATGTATAGTTCATATAGTAATAAGCTGTATATAAAGGGCAACTGCTCGTAAAGGGCACAATTTAAAGTTGTCTCGAGTGCTCTTTTCATATATAGGTTTGAAACAAAAAAAATATTTTCTATTCAACAACCTGCACTGCAATATCTGAACTTTTGCTGAGATGCCACCATTTCAATAAAATTGTTTAAAAAAAAAAAAAACCATTATGAGAAGAAAGTTTAAACAGTGGTCAGCAATTTCTCCAACATCAACAAAACTAACAACCTGACGTCAGATCACTGAACACAAAAAAGACCCATGTTGGAAATCCAGGGGTCGATTTCACAAAAAGTCGTAAGTCTAAGATTAATCGTAAGTGTTATCATAAGTGTGATTTTCAAGCTTTTGATTGGTTGAAATTCACACTTACGACTGATCTTAGACTTGCAACTTTTTGTGAAATCGACCCCAGGTCCTAGTTTAGTATAGGCACAAAAATGTGGCAGGTTCAAACTGGTTAATGGATCCCAACCATGCCTAACTTGGTAATTGGATCTCCAACAACACAGATAAAGCAACAAAAGCAATAAAAAACCTGGACAGATTTGTGACAAGTCAAGACCACACACCGTCACAAAAATAAATGACACGATGATCATGGACAGCACAATAGCAGGATCAGTGAATGATTTGATTGATTTTTGGTGTTTAAAGACACTTTCAGCAATATTTCAGCTATATCATGGCGACCAGTTTTAGTGGTGGAAGAAGCCGGAGTACCTGGAGAGAACCACCGACCATTGGCAAGCAACTGGTAAACATTGTCACTTGCGGCTGCAAATCGAGTGCACTCTTTTTTGTAATTTACAAAGCTGGGTGCAAACCCACGCCGTATTGGTGATAGGCTTGTATGAGTTGTTAGGTAATCCAACTACCTAACTCATTGAGCCACCCGGGCCTTAGGGTCAGTGAATATATTGAATACATTCTGAATGACATTAGTGCATAGAGTGTAATTATTTCTTGTTTTTCAGTTCTCAGCTAACGCCACCATCACTGAATGGTTTGAAATCTCTCTGTGCTCTAGGAATCACTTTATCAGACAACACCCTTACAATGGCTGTTCTTCAAGAACTCTTCAGTCAAGGAGATGCAAATACTCAAGTTGACGTTTCTCATCTGATGACAATATCACACTGTTTATTAGAGGTATACCTAAAATAATAAAATATAATTTGGTGTATTATGGATTTGATTGGATTATTTGAGTTTAATGTCACTTTCAACAATATAATATGTATAGCTTGCATCAGCCTGTACTTTAATTCTATAAGAAGGATAGCAGATCTCCTAATGAAAACCATGGACTTTCAATAGTCATAGAAATAGTCAATTTTTATAACATAAGGCTAAAATTGTAATCTTTACCGAAAATAGAAAAGATCTCTGCAAGGTCAAAGTTATACTAGACATTGATGTTTCTCATTGTTTAGTTGTTTGGTGAATTGTGCTCCGATTCATAATATAGGAATAAATAAATGGATAGTCTTGATTTTAATGTAGTCCATTGGAAGGAAATGAATATGCATAGTTCTGAATAACATAATTACTGTGCAATAAGTCTCCCTAATGCTTTTTCTTGCTATAGCTGTAGTTGTGTCATGCCCAAGCTGTTAGGGTATTGCATATATATTACAAGTATATATATAATAATTTATTAATTCACAGTTTTGATTCAAATTAATTTTCAGAACAATTTTCAAGGAGCCAAAACCTACATTCAGCAGTGTATTCACAAAAATCCTAATCAGTCATCACTATGGAAACTGTTGTCAAGGTTACTGCTCAGACATTACCCAGAATGCTTAGCATCAGTAGCTGCCAACTGTGCAGAATGTGCATACAGGCTGGATCCTTTCATGCATGTAAGTTGTTCTGAAAATAATTATTAGAAACATTTTGCTATGTGCTTGTACATTTGATAGAAATACACAAAGCAAATAAGTAATTATTCCAATATAAAGCATAGGAGGCTGGTTTGGTTTGGTTTATGGTGCTCAAAGCCAATTTCAACAACCCCCCTCCCAGAGGGTGTGCCGAGGGTAGAATAGGCTCGGTTGTGCGGGATGTATAAATTCACAAGCAGCCCGTCTTTCGGATGAGACGTAAATAAAACCGAGGTCCCGTGTTGAGAGATTGCCACCCTCTTCGCACGTTAAAGAACCCAGTGTAACAGCTCATGAGCATTATGCCCATGATGAGTGGTCCATAGGAGACCTGTTGCACTGGCTAAATTCTCCATCCCTACCCATCACCTTTCCTTGTTTCGAATCCTGTGGCGTTTAAATTTTTTTCTCGTCTGGAATATAGCTGAAAAATTGCTTGCTGGACATTCAACATCAATCAATCAATCAATCAACCAATTTCAACAATATTTCGTTTATATCATGGCGGTCAGTCAAGAAAACCATGGACCTGTTGCAAATCACTGACAAGCTTTATCACATGATGTTGTATTGAGCACACCTCACCATGAACGGGATTCAAACTCACAAGGCTAGTGGTGATTGCACAGGTAGTTGTAAATCCAACTACCATATCGTTATGAATACAACCATGATGGTCCCAAACATAGGAGGAGAAGCGATCACATGTTTATGATTGATGTTTCACAGGGAAATATAACAAGACATGCCATGTCAGCCATGTTGGACAGCCCACAGAGAGTATATTGCTTTATGTTAAGATTAAAAAAAATAATAATAATTGTTAAATTTGGACTTAAAATTCATATGATTTTGAAGAATCAGTTGATTAATGCATACTTAATTTGATGAAATTCTTACTGTGTTCATTTACTGTAGAAAACAGATAACATTACTGTTAATATATATACATGTACCCATCCATTGTCATATTTTCAGAATATACAAAATCTAGTTACTGCTAGTCTACTGAGATCAACTACAACATCTGGTACCAGACTTGTCAAGTCAGCTGTAAAAGCTTTACATATTCAGCCTGGTAAGGAATTTAAATAAGTCTTAATAAACCTACCATATTCAACCTGATACTAGATATATTATATGACTTCAGACTGTCTGACATCTCTAGTAACGTTCTTTGATAAAACATTGTATTCACCTTGCGCGATGTAATGTGCGGTGAATATAACATTCTAACGTCTTGCACCAATCTAAACCAAAAAAACGTCCTGATAATAGCTTATTTCAAGGTTGAAAGAAACATATAAAATGTGTCATATAATAAAACAATTAATGACTTTCAATTCGATGGATACCAGGATTTATTAACCCAAGAATAATATATTTAGCTCTGCCTCTGTCCTCTGTAATATAATATTCTTGGGTTAATAAATCCTTGTATTCACCTCATTAAAAGTCATTAATTATATAATTGTATTATAAAATCAATTGATGGTATATCAAATTAGTCAAATGTTTTTTTTATGTATAGGTAACAATCAGGGTAGATAACTTGAAACAAAATTATTTAATATCTGACTTGATGAATTGGCTGTTGTTGTTTTTGCTTGTATCTTTTTTTTCAATAACCATGTATACTATAGATAATGTCTTTTAACAAACTTAAATGTGGAGTCAATTTTCGTACAACAACCTGAAAAATAGCTTGAATCAAAATGTTTTTTCTTACTTATAAATCATTGAAGATGGGTTTTAGTTGCATCTTTATAAATAATTTCCAAATGCATATATTAAGAAAAGTAAATACTTATTTAAAAAAAGAGGAAAAAACAAAAAAACAATGAATATTAAATTTCAACACTTAAATTTTTCAATGAAATTCGGAATCTTTTACAGATGGGATATTTATTCTATAGACCCCAGATCAAAGTGAAAGAAAGAAATATTTCCAATATTGAATTCTGATTCACTTTTATCTTTGCATTTATAGTATACATACATTATCACCCAAGAGAAAATTTGCTGTGAACCAGGTATAGAAACAAGCTGAAATGCAAGTTTGAAGATGTGTTTTCTCTTATTTCGAGCAGAACACAAAATAAAATGGATACTTGCAACAATGTTTGTATTATTTCCTGACCTGCAGCATTTCATAATGGTGAATTTTACGAAAAATTCGTGGTTTAAAGTTCAAAGTCAACTAGCAGACTTCTTCCTTTTAGTTTTGTACAAGATAAGTTTGGAATAAGCACTTTTCAAATAATCCTGCTGATTTTGATACCAAAAGGTCAAAGTTCAGCTGTTCGGGTGGACATTTTCTGAAAATAGAAATTTGTTGTCACTAAATACCACTTTCTGATTGTTTGTTTGGTTGTCAAGTCAGCAGTATTTCAGATATATTCATGAAGCAATCAAGTTTACATCAAAAGGTCAATTAAAGGTCAAGGTAGCTTGCTATAATTAATATTCAGAATTTTTAGTAAGACATGGAATTCTCATTTCAGATATACATGAAAATTGGAAGAATCTGGTATCCTCAATAGATTTTCAGTGTAAGAATGACCCAGGAGAAGTGAACTGTTGGAATGAACTGAGAGAATCTTACAACAAGTGGTTTACAAAAATAGAAGAATAAATTATTGACATGAAACTAAAATGTAATAAAAAAATATCTTTGTTATTTCTTTTTCCCTCGTTCTCCTCTGCCTCACTCGCCTATTATGTTATACTGATGCGTTATTCCTTTTTTTCCTAATTTTTTTCGTGTTACACACAGCGAGAGACCTTTAATGTTGTACTGATACTGCCATGGGCATGAGTATATGGTAGTTAGTTATTTCTCCCATTATTACGGCATTTTAACCTCGTTGAACCAGTGGTGGAAAAATTTAAATCTGGAATCCTCTAGAGGATTAAAACGTCTCATGCCTTTCCCCGCAAAATAAATAAAGTTCGGGTTAAATAATGGGAGAAACAAATTCTCCTTCAGTTGCCCATGTGGGTTACGATATTTCTCCACTCTCGAGAGTTAAATTAAAAATTTTAACCACTCGCCTGATGGCTTGTGGTTAAAATTTTTAATTTAACTCTCTTGAGTGGAGAAATATCGTAACCCACGGGCAACTGAAGGAGAATCTATATATGTCTACCTATGTAATCAGTACTCATCACCACCAAATCTTGTGAGTTTGAATACAACCTGTGGTGAGTTTGACTACAACCTCTTATAATTTAATTTGATGTGAATATTGCAATCCAATTGGCTGATCCGCCTGGAGCAACATTGGTTATACTCGATAACCTGGGTTGGTATTGTGACGTCACCAAAGTGTTCATCCACTAACGACAAATTCAAATAGTCACATGAAATAATCGTAGTTAATATCGAGGAATCATTAAATTTTGTTGTAAAAACTTAAATTATAAGGAATATTTGAAATTGTTGAACAGGTTATACTTGCATAACCTGGTTTGGGTCAGTATACGCTTTTCATAAACCACTTGGCGGTTTATTAAGCGTAAACTGACCCAAACCAGGTTATATCGTATAACCTGTTCCACAATTTCAAATATTCCTTAAGTGTGTTTGAATACAATTGCAGCCTGTGGTGAGTTTGAATACCTGTGGTGAGTTTGAATACAACCTGTGGTGAGTTTGACTACAACCTGTGGTGAGTTTGACTACAACCTCTTGTGAGTTTGAATACAACCTGTGGTGTGTTTGACTACAACCTCTTGTGAGTTTGAATACAACATGTGGTGAGTTTGAATACAACCTCTTGTGAGTTTGACTACAACCTCTTGTGAGTTTTAATACAACCTGTGGTGAGTTTGACTACAACCTCTTGTAAGTTTGACTACAACCTCTTGTGAGTTTGAATACAACCTGTGGTGAGTTTGACTGCAGCCTCTTGTGAGTTTGAATACAACCTGTGGTGAGTTTGACTACAATGCATGGTGAGTTTGATAACCCAACTATTTGAACCAATGCCAGTTGTTGAATAGGGTTTATTGCTTTATTATTATTTATAATTACTCAAATACATATTAAATAGGGAGAATATTTTGGAATTTCTGGTTCATTTTCATTTCTTAAATAACTGTAACCTACCTTGATGTTAAATCTCAAGGTCGAACAAGTATATATAATTGTATTATAAGATCTTAGCTATTGTTGTTCTTGATAATAACTTATATTTCTTTAAAGAATTTTATCATTTTTTAGCTGGTCTTACCCAAAGGGTCAGTTGAGCTTTTGCCACCACATTGTGTCCTTGTTGTCATGTCATCGTTGTCCAATGTATGCTATTTAAAAAATCTTCTCTTCTCCTTCCTGAATTCAACCAAAGTTGGATGTTTTCTTTAAAAATTGTAGCTGATGATCCTGTGAGTCATCCAACATTGCTGCTGTTATAGAACATAAGGGGAATAATATACAGACCTAATAAAGCAAAATTGTATCAACCAAAGGAACTGAAATATTAAAAGTGGGTCTATTTTAATGAAAAGTATGAAAAATGTTATGAGTTTTGCCTAAGCATTTTACATTTTGTTGATTTTTGTCAGAAATATGTACATTTACTTGACTTTCCCAATGAAAATCTTTTCTGAAACCCTTCAGTCAAATTTAACCAAACCTTGCAAGGATGGTCCTCTTTTAAAATCTTATCCCACAGCCCAATCCTCCATCCAATATGGCCACAGTTACTTCAAATGGCCAACAAAACTGCTACATTTTAAACTAAAATGAATTAAAATTTAAAATACAGGTACCGGTATGCTAATGAGTTCAGGTTTTTCTGTAAAATTGATGATATTGACTACATCCTGATTCCGAGGCTCTTTCTCCTTAATGCTGGGTGCTTAGCGAAGAAGCAACAAGTGCCAATTTCATAGTCTTTGGTTTGACCCGACCGGGGCTTGAAACCACGATCTACCACACTCGAGGCGAGCACGCTAATCATTACCCCACAATGTGGCTACGTGAAATATAAAAGGGAAATCGGACGTCACAACACTTATTTCCAGTTACTGTATCTTCTTTTGTTCTAAGATGCAACAAGAGTAAATAAAAAGTTATTTTTAACTTCCTAGATATTTTTAGTAGTTACCGTAATGTACAACGTCCAATATTTCTTATGCCATTAAAAATATAAGGTACCGGGTGGCTCAATGAGTTAGATAGTTGGATTACGTAACAACTCGTATAAGCCTATCACCAATACGGCGTGTGTTTGCACCCGGCTTTGTAAATTACAAAAAAGGGTGCACTCGACTCGCAGCCGCAAGCGATAAAGTTTACCAGTTGCTTGTGCTTGTCGGTGGTTCTCTCCAGGTACTCCGGCTTCCTCCACCACTAAAACTGGTCATCATGATATAGCTAAAATATTGCTGAAAGTGGCGTTAAACACCAAAAATCAAATCAACCATTAAAAATAAGACATGTACATCAATGACATACAACGAATTTGCTATTAAATTAAGTGTGCTGTACACATATGGCTCACATAATTTGAAAGTAAATGTATGTCTCACTACCTTGAAAAAAATACCCCTTTTGTTGGTAGAAATATCTGACTCCTATTGTATGTAGCATGAAAGAATATCCAGTTTCTTGACAAATATTATATATTTCGTCGCGTGTCCTGTCTGGTGGTGCAGAATTTACGTAATAGATGACGTCAGATCATGGCGTCGCCATTTCTTCGATATCTGGTTGATACAAAAAGGTTTATTTTGGAATATTCATACGACCATGCAAATTTTGCATCAAAGACAGTTATTGAATATGGTATGTACTAAATTAACAACTTTTATTAGAAAAAAACAGGAAAAAATACAATGATCCACAAAGCACTACACAGAAAATTAGTCCTTGGATCGAGCAACACGAACCCCACAACCAAAACGGTGAAAAACTCAGGTGCTCCTGAAAGATAAGAAGTTCCACTAGGGGCATCCGCCATGCTAGTCTTGTTACAAATCTGGTAATAAAGTGATGAAAGAAGAACGACAAACGGGACATATCCGTGGCCATCTGTGACACACATATTCCAAGTCATGGTGTCGACTCGATCGTAAAGCGTTCGAGGTAATAACTTCAGCTTAACCACTATGAACCTCTGGTCCAGTAGCTTCCATCTATCAAGGAAATCCTGGCCCTGATAGTTAATCATAATCTCCATATGAAGGTACTGTTAGAATGATGCCATATATGAATGGAAAAGTCACAATGCGGAAATTGAACTCGCAAAACTGCAGCTAAAATCGGTAAAATTGAATCTCCCTTTAGTCTAATTGTACGGCACAACAAAGAAATTGAAACTCGCATCAAATCAATAAAAGAGAAATAAATAAATGTTTAACGATGTTTAAATCAATTAAAACATCTCTTTAAATGATTTCTACCTCTCCATAGTTCATTTGAAGAGAGTATCTCTCGCATTATTGCTAGCAATAATTATTTTTATGCGATCATTACGAATCCATGGATGATTTGTGCATGCACTCCTTTCCATTCGTTGATGTTAAGGGATTAAATATAATATTGTATATCAGATATTTCATAGTGGGGTATCGTATTCAAACCAGTTCACATAACAGTCACATCAATGCGAAATACAGGTTTCTCTTGCGGAAACTAGGATTGTTACTTTTGCCAGACACGTATAAAACATGGATATCAAACATTTTACACGACGTCGTATAGATTAACACTGCCACTCCCATATCTAATTAAAGTTCTATGCGAACCAGACATTGTGGGAATTTATTTATTGTCAGAAAATTTGCGGGAAATTAATATCGATCTGTACATTGCATGTCACTTTCAATGTACTTATTTATTGTATATATTTACCTTTTAATATTACAATAAATCAACAAAGCATATTTATTGATTCTATTATAAGAAAATAAGAGTCGTTATGTAGTTCCCTTTCTTTTATCTGTATCACCTTTTTCTTTTTAAAGGTGGTACCATACACTTCAGGTAAAATTTGATGTGCTCGTTTAATTTTCTTATTTTTTTGGCTGTGTGTTTGAATATATCCACTGTAATCAATGTAAAAATTTTAACAAATTCCAACCAACAGACTCAGAGCTATAAATTCACTAGCCACATAGCAGCTTTTCTCTCTGTGAGATCCGAGATGCTTGAAATCTGTACATCATATGAACAAAACGTTCAACTGATTTTAAAGAGTTATCTCCCTGTAGTGTACGGAACCCTCTTCAACGAGTCGATTTGTGTAGTGATTTCGTGTTTCATGTTATAATTTCGACTCTTCGTTTGGTTTTTGGGGTTTTCGCCTCAATATTCGACTTTTAGTTTTTTTCGCCCTAATCAATATATGCAACTGACGACAAGTCGAAGGGCCCGTCGTGGTCGTGATTGCTTGGTAATTAGATTTACAACTACATGTGCAATCATAGCGAGGTGTACTCGATACAACTTTATGTGATAAAGTTTATCAGTGACTTCCGGCAGATCGGGCAGATCGTTGGTTTTCTCCATCAATAAAACTGATCGCCATGATATAACGGATATAGTGTTGAAAGTGGCGTTAAACACAATAACTCAAAACCCTTACCCATACCTCTACCTCCAAATTATTACAAATAAAGTATGAATCTCGAATGTAGAGTAACAGGTGTAAACATGTTTCATTAACCATCATCATACGACAAGAATATGATCTTTTCGTTTTTGCGTTATCTGTCTAGCAAAATGATATCGTCACTGTTCCGTTTGACGGAAGACTAGTTATACATAATCCTTAAAGACTATATAATTTAGTGTCGTTCAATATGATTATATCAAAAAATTAAATCTGAAGTCATTCATTCTCCCCAAATTTTACTTTGCTATATTTGTTTCCTCTATCCATCAATCTGACGTTAAAAATGCAATTTGATTTCAGATTAAAGTTAATTTCACAAATTTGTATTGTATGACCAACAAATATGAAATAATATAATTGGTTTCTTGACATATAATTTTCATTTCAATTTCTAAAATGCTTACATATTGCTTTTTGATAAAAAAATATATCATTATTTATAAATCTTTTTTTCATGTTGAAATTAAAAAAAAGTGCGGATCATTTATTTTCCTATCTGTATCCATGTATACACGTTTTTAAGCCCATCAAATTCCCATTAATTTTGTACTTGAACGTCGCATACATGATGTATGACTTAGGTTCATATCTTTAAATCCAAGCACGACCATAAAAGCCATACATATACATGAATTCAAAAATATCTCGAAATTTCTGATAGTACTAACTTTTAAGGAGTAAAAAGTGCCAAGAGTACCTTTCAATGTAATCACTAATCATTTAAATAGTACTTCATTTCCGATAAGAAGGGATATTCTTTTCAAACGCAAAACAAACTTGTAATCTGACCTATGCAATTGTTTACTTTAATAATGAAATGTACGAGACGTTTAGTCAAAAACGACGGTATTTCGCTGTCGTTGTTTTGTCTCAAGTTCATTAAGCATAGACACGTTCGTTTACATGATTGAATTTCCCTTTTATTATTAATAATTTAATACGTCAAAACTATAACCTAAGTTATCTAGACAAAATTGTGTTAGTGTGTGGATTTGTTAACGTACAGAAATGATGAAATTTCTTAACTTATTGTTAAATGAAGGTAAGATCATAAAATATACTGGATCAATAAAAAAAAAGGGGGGAGCGGGACCCTTTTTTTTTTTACCAATCCTTTCCTGTGTGAGGTACAATGCAGAACGGATGAATGACTAGCTTTACTCTGAAAGAACACACTCTATGACATACCAATCCTCTCCAACATTTGTTTTTTTTCTAAAATACAAACTATATGTTGATAAGTAGCTTTAGTATTGTAAAAAAAAGTCGGAACTGGAGTACGTCAAATGTAGTTGAATTATTAGAGATAACAAGTTGAATATAGAAATCTGGAAAAAGGGGGAATGTATGGAGATAATGTTTAATCACAAAAGGGCGCTCTTTTGATTGATTTTTTTTTTGGTGTTTTAATTCCACTTTCAACAATATTTCAGCTATATCATGGCGACCAGTTTCAGTGGTGGAGGAAGCCGGAATACCCGGATAGAACCACAGACCATGGGCAAGCAACTGGTAAACTTTATCACCTGCGGCTGCGAGTCGAGTGCACCTTTTTTGTAATTTACAAAGCCGGGCGCGAACCTACTCCGTATTGGTGATAAGCTTGTATGAGTTGTTAGATCCAACGACCTAACTCATTGAGCAACACGGGCCCCGTTCTTTTGAACACTTGTCAACTACACATTATTGTAGAATTGACTTTTATATCTTAATTCAACCATTGATCTCCCACTAACGTTGTACGTTCGAACCTCGGTCAAGCGAGGTGTACTCGATGCCACATTATGTGATAAAGTTTGTCAGTGACATGTGACAGGTCGCTGTTTTCTCTGGGTACTCCGGTTTCCTCCACCAATAAAACAGACTGCTTCGATATTTAACTGAAATATTGTTGGAAGTGGCGTTAAACACCATAGCACTAACCTAGAATTCACGTTCCGTTTTCAATAAATTATTCGTATAATCATATTGTAAATAATAGAGAAAATATTACTCAATGTTTATTTTCATTTTATTTTAAATTACTCTCTGAAAAATGTGGAGTTGATTGATTGATTGATTGATTGATTGATTGATTGATTGATTGATTGATTGATTGATTGATTGATTGATTGATTGATTGATTGATTGATTGATTGATTGATTGATTGATTGATTGATTGATTGATTGATTGATTGATTGATTGATTGATTGGTGTTTAACGGCCAACTGTAGCAGCATGTCGGTTATATCGTAGCGTAACTGGAATTGAAAGCATGTTTGTTATTCATTTAGAATTTAAAATAGGTGTCCAGAACTATTCCAAAGTCTTTATTTATGCACTTCGAATAACTGAAATCGGACCTGAAGGATTCTTCCTCTATGCAGAGAAACGAATTATACATTTTCGATCCCTTTACTTATTTATAGTATATTATCTTATGTTTGAGCAATTGAAAGTATACCCTTTTTGAATAAATTAATTACATATAAAACATTATTGTATATAAAATATACGAAAACCTCAATGAATATCAATTTTTTTTTATGTATCCATGATTATGTAATATTTATGTGTAAGTTCATATGCGAGTGTGTGTACAACAAATGCACGATCAACTGCAGCCATTATATAAATGGTCAGTGACTTGCGACAGGTCGGTTGTTTCGCCAGGTCCTCCGGTTTCCGCCACCAATAAAACTGACCACCACGATACAACTGAAATATTGATGAAAGTGGCGTTAACCACCATCAAACAAACAAAGAAACAAACAGCCATTATATAAATGTAAATTGTGACAAGATTAAAATGAACCATCTTTAATTGAATATGTGTAAATCAAATGCAATATCAACAGCATAAACTCAAATACAACTCATGTATAAACGTGTGGTTAAACAGCAAAATCTAAGTTCGTTTTTGGATGCTTTTTTACATAGCAATTTAATAGTAAATGTATAAACAAAGCAAATATGTCAACAATCACAACATGTTGACGATTATAACTGAAAGGGAAATCCAGACAGTTATCACTTAACGGCTGCTGGGTAATCCATAGCAGCAGTTTTAAATAGAAATATCTCATTCCTCCTGCACGACAGGCTGCTGGGTAATCCATAGCAGCAGTTTTAAATAGAAATATCCCATTCCTTCTGCACGACAGGCTGCTGGGTAATCCATAGCAGAAGTTTTAAATAGAAATACCCCATTCCTTCTGCACGACAGGCTGCTGGGTTATCCATAGCAGCAGTCTTAAATATAAATACCCCATTCCTTCTGCACGACAGGCTGCTGGGTAATCCATAGCAGCAGTCTTAAATATAAATATCCCATTCCTCCTGCACGACAGGCTGCCGGGTAATCCATAGCAGCAGTCTTAAATAGAAATATCCCATTCCTCCTTCACGACAGGCTGCTGGGTAATCCATAGCAGCAGTCTTAAATAGAAATATCACATTCCTCCTGCACGACAGGCTGCTGGGTAATCCATAGCAGCAATTTTAAATAGAAATACCCCATTCCTCCTTCACGACAGGCTGCTGGGTAATCCATAACAGCAATTTTTAATAGAAATACCCCATTCCTCCTTCACGACAGGCTGCATTGCAATCCATAGCAGCATTCAATTTGAACTGTAATTCACGAGTATTTGAAAATCTTCAATACTGAAATATAACTCAGTACACCACATCCCTTTCAGTTATTTGACGACACTGTAAACACATTTCCATTGCTATGACGATATACGATTATCGTAGAATCTCGATAAAACCATCTCCTGAAAGTATAAATGAAAAAAAAAAGCAGAAATTTGTTCTAATTAGGTCAGAGGTGTGTTTGGGTGGGTTTTAAGTTTCCTCCCTGGTAGTCAACTGGTAACCGAGGAACACGACCGATTTTTGTGTCTTTAAGTGAAACTTGGCACGAGCAATTCGTGCATATATACTCCAAAAAAAAAAGAAACGCAACATGTGAAAACATATAATTTACTTCAAATTTTCAGCATCATTTTGAATACAGAAATAAGCATTACATTTCACTGAAATTTGGCACACTGGTTGTTCAGACTTTAAAGTTCATTAAAATGGCAAACGTTAGCACATTAAAGTCCATAGCGTTCATATTACGTCAATTTGCAAGTCAATATCTGTTCTGCCCACCATTAGCCTGTAACACAACACAGACCCATCTCGGCATAGACGCGATCAATCGACGAATACGGTCTTGTGGAATTCACCTCCATTCTTGCTCAAAAGCTTGCTGTAGTTCTTGCAGACTTTGCGGCGCTGGTTAACGACTGCGCACGAGTCGATCCAAATCATCCCACAAATGTTCTAATGGGTTCAAATCTGGTGATTTAGATGACCAGGGAGCAGTCTTACGTTCTGGTTGGCTAGAATGTCAACAGTAGCACGAGCTGTGTGCGACCGAGCGTTGTCGTGCTGAAAAACATCCCTACGAAGGTTCATTGCGGGAAGCATGTGTGGTGTCAAAACCTCACCTCTGTATCGAGCGGCGCTAAGGTTGCAGGGGATGTGCACCAGTTGAGTTTTTCGGGCGTAGGATATGACATTCCATATCTTTACACTTCCTCCGCCAAAATTGTCGACCTCAAGGACGCAGTTCCTTGTGAACCTCTTATTCTGGCGTCTGTAGACACGTATATACAGCCATCTCTTGTTTGCAGCATGAATCTTGATTCATTACTGAACCAGACTCACCTGCAGTTTTGCACGTCCTAGCCCCTTACTCTGTTGCACCATTGGACCCTTGCAAGTCGAGGCCGATGTCTCAGTGCTGCGCCAAAGTAAGGACGTCTGGTAGGTGCGAAGCGTTTTCACGGAGACGGTTTCTGACTGTCTGTGACGATATTCGTCGGAGACCTGGGGTATTGTATGCTGTTTCTCTTGCTGTCATGGTCTGGTTTCTCATGAGAAGTACCCGGATGTAACGATCTTGGGCTGCTGATGTGTCCGTGTTGTGTTACAGGCTAATGGTGGGCACAACAGATATTGACTTTGAAGTGACGTCATCTGAACGCTATGGGCTTTAATGTGATAAAGTTTGCCATTTTAATAAACTTTAAAGTCTGAACAACCAGTGTGCCAAATTTCAGTGTAATGTAATGCTTATTTCTTAGTGGAGCTGCTTATGACAATAATCATGCAAATGGTGATACAAGCATGCAATTTTGCACAGATGACCGTTTTAGTGTGGTATAATATATTTTATGCCTGGCCACAAACAAATCCTTGTTTATCAATTTCTGTATTTAAAATGATGTTGAAAATTTGAAGTAAATTATATTTTTTCACACGTTGCGTTTCGTTTTTTGGAGAGTATATGTTGTCAAGTTGGCTTATCTGTAAAATTTAGGTTTGGTTTGACTAACACTTACAGAAGTACAATTAGGCTCTCTATAAAATATTTGCATGTAAAATTGTGTTTATTTTCATACAATAAATGAATTTTATTATTTACAGTATCAAATTACATTAGTTTCGTTGATGGATTGTTTATCTAGAAAAACAATAATGATTTCAAAAAAGCCTTTGTATTGGAAAGGTGATGAAGGTATATTTTAAAAAAAAAGGATTTATAATTAGTCTACAGAAAACGAATATTTCACAATGTATAAGGTTGAGCAACTTTTAAGTGTATTTCGAAGTAAATAATACAGTGAAATTACCGGAAATTAAATTTGCACCATTCTGTACACTGGGCTTTTGTTCTTGTTCTCCATCAGATGAATATCTTCATAATGAACCCAGTGCAGTATCAATATACAAAATCGATTAGATTTTAATTTCCAACTTTATGCCAAGTAGTTTCAAAACTCATTATTAAATATTGAAAAGGACACCAAAGATAAAATCATAATTTGACTGAGTTATTAAATTTTGAGATCAAATATCTATATTCATATCTGAAGCCGTGGTCTCAAGTTAGAAATTTTAGATGTAAGGGTTGACTACACCGTATTGTTGATAACATATCTATTTATCATGTATTACATACACAGTGAAGTTAGAAACCCAAGGAGATAATATAGTCTAAAAATGGGTAAGGTGCTAATTATTTAATTATTACGCGTTTGCTGTCATTATTTTTAAATATATATTTGTGTAGGTGGTGTTATAATGTGCGAAAAGCTTTAACTTTAGAAAAACAGAAAATGCATTATATATCAAAGATACAGGTTGTTGAAAAGAGTTAGAAAAAGGAAAAGAAATAAGTTTACGTCTAAATTTCTGATAATATAAAAGTTCGTATTTTCACAACTTTAATCTAAAGTTTCTATAGGATTTTGAATTATAATAAAAATATTTTGGTGTTTCTGACTTATGATATAGTTGTTCTGTATTCTTTTTCTCTTAATTTACATGATTTATAAGACAGATTTTGTCGGATTTGACTTAGAATCAGATAGCAGACATCAACAAAATATTTTCATATATCATTGAGCGATTCTCGACTTTCTTGAGTAAAGTGATTGTCATATTTGTTTCTTGTCCCGTTCTTCAATTCATTGTGATGAGTGAACACGGAGTTGAAGCATCCATTAGTACTCGAATTATATTTGTTTACAAGAGCATACATATATGGCAATTAATTCTCCGATGATGAGAGTTTCAAATTTATTCCCCCAAATCGAGATATGCCTGAAAGATAGAGAGAGATTAAGTAATCTTTTAAAATCGTTTTCTCGTGAATCAAAATTTGGATACAATAACATTTTCTGTAAAACATCATTGAACTTTGTAAATTTAAGTTCATCAAAATAAATACCCCAGGGTTTAGAGGACTGATCCCTAGGGATCGAAAGTTTAATGGGGGAATTCTAAAACAAAGATTATCTTCTACAGAATCAACTAGATTTCAAATTACAAATGTAAAATAAGGCTTTGTATGAATGTGATATTAAGTGTTTACAAACAGAGACCAGAGACTATATGTGATAATAATGCATATGTGGGTCTAATGATTAAAAATAAAGGCTGCTATGAAGCACAATTTAAAAAGTCTTTTTATTATACGAACTTGCAATTATATAAGGAAACGAAAATTGTATACAGCATAAGACATTATTGTGTTTTGAAGATTAAACATGGAACCATACAAGCCTGTGGATTAATTGATCCTGGTATCAAAATAAGCTGAAACGATTTGGCCTGTAGTATCAGTGTATTATAAAGACTTTATAAAGTTAAAAATCTTCACCGTGAGAATAAGCAGGGTAATGTGAACTTCTAGTTTAGATTTTATTTCATCTCGTATTCAATGTCGAGTAATATACAAAGGAAAGGGAAAAAATATTAAAAGGTAGACATTTAAAACATTTTCTGTTTATTTATTAAAAAAAAAAGGTAAACATAAACAAGTTTTATTGTGCACATTTACATAATTTGATACTGAAATAG
This sequence comes from Gigantidas platifrons, assembly GCA_002080005.1. NCBI lineage: Eukaryota > Metazoa > Mollusca > Bivalvia > Mytilida > Modiolidae > Gigantidas > Gigantidas platifrons. The sequence goes on along the minus strand of MJUT01019009.1, from coordinate 1,338,106 downwards.
GATGTAAAATAACAACAGGTACCGACAAGTTAGAGAATGTGAACAAAAAAATAAAAATTCTAAAATTTCACATCACCAATGAAAATGGCGTTTAAATGACTATAAATCTTCAAATTTTCCCAATACATACTAAAATATATAGTTAATTTACTATTAATGGCTTTGGAATTTTTCTTTTAATAGGACATCGGCTTTTAAAATGAAATAAAAAAAAAAAGAATTGAACCTATGATAATATCAACCTTTAGAACGTAAGAAAGTGTGAAATAACTTCACATGCGTCAACGAAGACGTTCGCACAGTACCAAATGGACTGGAAATAAAACGTTTCAATACCACCTATTGAAAACTTTTGATTAGAAAAGTTGAAAAAAGGATTTTTCAATCCGAGATTTTTAACACAATTTAATTTGACAAAACCATTTGATACGATTTTCCATTTCCAAATTATTCTTCATACATATGATATATAATAAGTAATTCGCTAGAGAGCTCTCACATAAATGAACCTTTTGTCAACATAAGCAGTAGCATTATTACAGTCACTTAGAATCATTAATATCCATATAATGAAGGGATAACGTGGCATGTGGTAAAGATCAATTGTTGATCCGTAACTTATTGAAATGGAAAACCATGTGCGTGTTGTTGCTGTGGTCTCCCTTGATCCCCTCCATTGTACCATTGTATTAAACTCCTAGTAACGAAGACAAAATTAGGCTTGCATATAGTTTATTTTGGTTGTTTGTGTGTTGGTATTTATGAAGAATAATACGGGCGTGTTTTTTGTTAGAAAGGAGTGCATATTATATTGATTATTATTTTCCTATCGTCATGAGTATAACCGTTTATTTATGGATTTAGTTTTGTGATGGTACATGATGATTTAAATTGTAATAAAATTCACCAATTCAATGTAAAATTAAAACAATTGGTTCAATTTGCAACACAACCATGAATAATTATTTTGCTGACAAAATGAAAAAAAAAGAAGAAAGAAAATCAGAAATATCTAATTTAGTATCATAACAAATATTTGTCTGCGACCAGGACCTGGATTTCCAACATCACACATTATGTAATAAAGTTTGCCAGTGACTTCCGGAAGGTCGGCGGTTTTCTCCGGTGTCCTACACTAATAAAACTGACCTCCACGATATAACTGAAATATTGTCAAAAGTTTTGTTAAATATCATAAACCACCCACCCATCAAACAACACGTGTGATCTTTTTTTATGTGCAATGATTTGAGGTGAGATGTGATTGTTTGTTTTGTTGAGATTGGTTGATATGTTGACCATTACTGTTTAAAATTTCTTTTCTTAGTAGTTTGTAGAAGTTTTGATTGAGGATTCCGAGTTAAAATGTAGGATGGTTTGAAACTTTGTTGAAATATTCTAAGGCAGAATGGGCAACAACTCCTTCAAATATGGTCCAATCACTCTGTCGTAACGATATGCTAATTTTCACCCAGCTATAAGCAAGATTGCAAAGTTTTAAAGAATTTCATATTTATAAATGATAGGAAGAGATGCGCGTGCAAACTATTTGTTGAAATTTATATGTAGGCAGTCTGAGCCTAAAAGGGCAACAAGCCCTTTAGATATTGCGCAGTCAAATTGCCGTAACGATATGCGTACATATACATGTTACTAATTTTTTTTATAGTACTACTAGAACTCTGCCTTAATTAAATTGTGGATTGAATGGGTCTCTGTGCTTGCTAAAACTAAAATACAACCATTACAACTATTTTTCTGACTAAATGTGATTTTAATTTTAATTTTGTTTGTATTGTCCTATCCAATGAAAAAAATATTATATGAATCAATTGTATACTGTGATTTTTATTGATTATTCTGCTCAATGTGGGCGTCTTGATTGACATTAACGCATTTATTTGTTGTTGTTTGTTTGTGTTTATGCCAATAAGCAAGCATGGCGAATTTGGTTGAATCTCAATTTAAGCTGTAGGGTGACCTGGGTTTTAAGTTTTGTAACGGACGTGCGGGCGGACAACACGAAACCAATATGTCTACCATCAGAAGGGGGATACATAAAGATATATACATATTTAAATTACTAGGCGACAAAATCTTCATTGCAAATGAAAATATATTCATGTATCTCTTTATCGCTATATTATTGACCATCCTCAGAAGTTTGAATACTGAAATTAGTTTCTCAGCTTTAGACCATAAAGACCTTTCTAAATTATCATCTCTCCCTCTTGACCTGCCAAAGATTTAATTTGACTCGTGAAAGGATTAACAACTTTTCTAATCAGTCGGTATTTAAATAAAATAATCAAAACACCTTATCTGAAGTTTTTACATTGAATTGGATTTTAAAATGGCCTGTTGTTGCTTAGTTTTTATATGTATAAATAATTTTAAGCACTTCTATTTCATAGCGTTTTGATCACGATCACTTATTAATAATATAAATATTTCGAAAAATTAAATAAATAAAAATTACAGGTAAAATTGTTTAGATCACCTGTCACAAATAATCAGGTACAGACGCGTATTTACTTTTTATTTTACCTGCGATCTGAGAGCCCAATTTGTGAAGATTATATTCTTTTCACTCTTCATTTGGTATTTAGAAATTAAATATAACCCTAACTATGTCCTTGAAGACCGTAAATATGATCATATTCCGCAATAAAACCCACGTGAAAGTATTTCTTAAGAGGCTTTTACATCATAAGTAACTGGTACGCTAAATAATTGAAAAACAAACCGCGTGTCAGTGTGGTTATATAGATGAACAAACTTGTAAAAAATAGTTACATACTTAAATCTTCATTACAAATATAACACAATTTATGTAAATAATCAGGAGATCTTAGACGTATGTATATAGCGTACTTTAAGGGATTTTGATCTTTACATCAAGCCACCGTGATCTTATTTTGGATTTGTATGGTTTAGAGTAACGGGTGTGGTTATTATGACAGGGAATTGATACTCTTTGATTTACTGTTTTTTTTTTTATATATTTGTTTCTTAATTGTTTTTGTCTGTATTCATACAGTCCCTCTACTAGAATACATCTTCGGAATAGGGTACTCTGTGTTTCCGCATAAAACTATTTTCGGTTCGTCTTTACCTCCAGTTATTTGTAGCAGGGCTCATGGCTTTATTTTTTACGTTGTATAAAGACAAAGTGGTGTCGAGCACGTATTGTGTTGTGTTTTTGTTTTGTTTGTCTTCGTATTTTGTATCCTATGATGTCACTTTCTCTGAATGGTCATGTTTGTGCTAACGTTTATTTTTCTTAGAATTGGAATTGGTAGTTTCCATGTATTTCGCATCTGACAGCTGCAAGTATCTACTGAAACATCATTCCAACTTATTACATATATCCCCATCTAAATGTTTTCAACATTAGATTTTGGATGCGGATTGTTGCAGTTTGTGCTGAAATATATAAGCTTACAAAAAAAATTTTCACACAAACAATAAGAATAAACCATAAATATTGATCGTACCATCTTTAGACTTTAAAACCATCCTGATTATTGCGTTTTTGTCTGTAAGTACTTTTCCATGGCCATAAACAAAAGTACGGTTCACTTGCTTCATTATTTATTCATATGATCTCACATCTAATGAACATCATTGCACTAAATGAGATATCATCCGGGACCGAATCTCCGTCACCATGCACACGTATTTAAGCGTAAGACATCCATTGCCCTGTTAAGTTGAAAGGTGTTTTCATGTAAGTAGTTTCGCTAGTATTTGTTCTTTTTAAGTCTCACTAACATAGTTGTGTTTGTTCTGGTTATTCATATTATCATTATTATTATCATTATTTTTATTATTCTTTCTTTATTTTTATGCACCGAGGGGCCATAGTGCTCGTGATCGTATGGCAGTTTGAATTACCACTACCTATGTAATCAGTGTCTATCACCAGTAACGTTGTGTAATCGACACAACAATATGTGATAAAGTTTGTCAATGACTTGCCGCAGACAATACAATGGTAAAATAAAGACAAAAGGACAAACAGTGGTCTACAAAACACTACACAGAATACTAAAGATTGAGCAACACAAAACCCCAAGAAACTCGAGTGCTCCGGAAATGATAGCAGTTCTTGCTCCACTAGTGACAGCCATCATGTTACTGTTAAAGGACACGAACATCATCTCATATGGATATCGTATTGGACACCAGTTTACGTAAAATGTTGGGGGTATGCAATTAGGGGGAGGGGGTCTTCCATAACATCACATATATCACTATATTAAATGGATTGTTCTTGTCCGAAGCACATTACAGCATTTCTCAAGAACCTGCATTCGGATCACTTTGAATTTTAAGTGCTCTTAGATTATGGTGCCCAAATGTGCACTCGGTCAAATGGTCAAATACAAAAACATATGTGCAACGCTTTGTTTTGATTTGTATGCACAGCTAACGTTTTTGTAATGAGTGTTTCGTCCTTATCATTCATTTTCTCTTTATGTTTTAGACTTAAGAGTACTATTATTAATATAAAATATTTTAACCACATTTTGTGTTTTCCCCCATGGTAACTGTCTAAAGGCATTAGGACTGAAAATACTGCTTCCTTCCAGCTTTAATTTAATATGTGGTTACTTGTGTGACTTTAGTTGATAGGTTTAAAATATTGTTGGTTAACTTCTTCACGTTAATCTCTTTGATAACCCTATGTTCGTTTGGCATTGAAAATAAAGAAGAAAACAAATTTAAGCGTCCATTGAACCTTTAATAAAAATTTAAAGCGGCCCAAAATCTAATCTTTAGTCGTCTATTACACGACTACTTTACCAATATCTACGGTAAAGTCCACGAACAATCATCAATATTGTGTTTATTCTTCTCAGACAGTTTGATCGTCGATTCAATACGAAGTTTTATTGACATTTTTACAGTTTAAAATTTTTACCTTTCCCGTTTGTTGTCACATTGATTGTCAATTTCCTAAGCGGCTTCTAAAAAGTTGGTAACTGTCTAACGGCAATTAAAGTTCGTGAACAGGATAATTTACACCCGGAAAAAACTAAATGATTTCTTCATTATATAGTAACTAGGATAACAATAAACATAGGACACACTAGACAGGATTTTATTTTCAATTAAATGAAAACATGCCAAAACACAGGGCTTGTTATAGAAACCACAGTGTGAAATAAATCATTTAATGTTAATTGAGGATATATATCTAATTTAATTGGAAATTAAACCATGAAATATTCATTGTTAACCCGCGCAGCAGTCTCATGTAGAGGTGAGTAGAATAAATTATTCATTAAGCTGTTAAGAATGACATGAAAACGTAAAGAAATTTAGAATACTATTTTTATGGTTTCAAACTGTGGCCAAACAGTAGATCTGTTGTTTTTTTTTTGACTGACCTGTGGACATGTTGCAAAATCTAGATACATGGCTGATGGTGCAATTTTGTATAAAATGAGTACTGCATGATGAATTTTCATTAAAGGTTGTTGAAGATTCCCAAATTCTTTTAAATTTAAAAATCTTTGTTTCTCAGTTTATCTATCAATCAAAATTAAAATCATAATGGTGTGTTATTTTATATGTATAAGACGTGAAAAAGGGTACTATGTCTAAGGGATAGTCATTGATCAAGCTCTTACCATGGTTGAAAAGATAAAGTTTGTGTTTTAATTTAGGCCTAGATAAACCTTAGATTTTGAATCTTCTGTACTGATAAAAGAATTAAAATAGTTTATAAAAAAATAAAATAATATCTGTATCAATATTGACTTGTCCTTGCGATAACCTGAATTGATATCAATAATTGAAACACATGTTTTATCCACAAAGTTCTATGATAAACCCCTTGATGTCCTTAAACAACTAAAAACGATGACACCTCTATTTTTGTTTATCAATACCATAATGACTGTTGTTTAAGGGAATTCGTGTTTTCCTAATTGAAGCGTTTGTTTTAATTTAGATCTTTAGTATCTCTCTTTTTTTTTCGCGTTCTGTATTGTGATTTTGTGATTAACGTTTGCTTCAGTGTGTTTACTCTGTACGTAGAGTTATATAATAACAAAACAATAATATTTTAATATATATCTTAATATTCCGCAACGTCATCGATCATTATTTCATCTTTCAGCCTTTAATTAAAATCTACCGAACAATTGATATATCAAATATTCAGATAGCTAAGCAAAATGAAGAGAATTAAATTCTAACTACAAATGTACATGTAAGGTGTTAGCCTATGTAATATACAGTTCATTGCTTCGTTCAATTATAAGCTCATTAAATGATATTTAATCCGATCAATTTCAAACTTTAAATTAACCGTTCAATTCTTTATAAATTTCTTGAAATAATGAAAATACATTTCTGTATACAAAATATAATGATTTTCTGTTTTCTGTTCTCTGATCAACAGCAATGGAAGCATCATGGTTTTAATAATTAATGTTAGGATATACGAAGCAAATCATATTGTCATCAAATTCTATGAAAAATGCATCCAACAATGTTTGAATGAAATCATGTCAATCATAGATTAATAATAAGCGATTTTGAACATACTCAGATAGTCTTGTACTCAATCGTTCTTTAGAGAACAGTTTGATGATATCACAAGAGTAAATCCGAAGCCGTAAATCAAAGAAGTACGGACATTACAATGGCCAAAAGGAAATGAACAAACAATAATCTACAAAGTTATACATAGAAAACTAAAGATTGAGCAACATGAACCCCATCCATTGAAAACAGGAGGTGCATTCTGATGCTCCGGAAAGATAAGCAGTTCATGCTCTACTAGTTTAATGTTGTTGAAACAAATTAATGAACACAAAACTATCGCATTTTGTATTTATATAACGTTTGTGACATTCCTATTAATTCAAATAAAGATTTCTCTCTATTAGATAATGATTATGCTTGTTTCTGGATTTCATTCAACTGTTTTTGCCTTGAGGATAATATTTTTATTTCAGATTTTGATATTTTCATTTTTGATGTGTCATGGATTGATCTTTATCTCTTTCTATTCGTTCATTTTGCTCATTTTATATTGTCTCATACGGAATGTTCCGATTTTGTTTTTATTTCTTGGCTTGCAATATATTTTAATGCAGCCAAATTGATAAAAAGATAATAATATCTGGGTAAGGAAACAAACAAGATCGCGCTTAATTACAGACACCAGATTGTGTGTGAAACAAACAACATCTTATTTGATTTTCCAATCCATTTACCGATGAATGTTATTCCAGAAAGCGCACCATAGGTACTGAATAATATATCTACGCTTAAGAACGAAACTTTACGACAAAAGACATGATTTCAATTTTCCCATAGTGAACTTTCCATTTATATGTAGCAACATTCCAGAAGCACCTGCATATGGAGTATATATCTCCCAGTTGATACGATATTCCAGAGCTTGTGGTGCCTATAAGGATTTCCTTGATAGAGGGTTGCTGCTAACAAGGAAGCTACTGAACCAAGGGTTCCTCTTGGTAAAGTTGAAGTCATTACTTCGAAAATTTTACAGTCGCCACCATGACTTGGTTGACCGTTATGAAATATCTGTGTCACAAATGACCACGAATATATTCCACTTGTCGTAAGCATTTCCCGGTCCTTTCCTCATTCACAACTTGTCACCGGATTTGTAACTAGATTCACACGACGGGTGCCACTAGTGGAGCAGGAACAGCTTACACTTCTGGAACACATGAGTTCCCCCAGGTGTTTAGTGGGGGTCGTGTAACTCAATCTTTAGCTTTATGTGTATGTTTTGTAGATCGTTGTTTGTCCTTTTGTACTTTTTCTTTTGGCCATTGTATTGTCTGTTCTTCTTCGATATACGGATTTTGATTACAATTTTAGCATCTTCAAACTCCTCTTTCATTACAGTAAAGCTGATCATTGATTTATTGATGTTGGTACTTTGATAAATAACAACATCATATAAAGTTACTTTATTGTCTCTAACGATGTACTGAAAACAAAATAACAGTGATAGTTTCCCTTTATAAAAGAGTAGCAAAATTGGTCATTTTGATTAGCTGAACAACTGTATTTTTTTTTTATTTTACTGTGAATAGAAATTCTTTAACTTGCTACATTGTATATGTACATGTATATAAAATGAAAACATGTATATGACGTATTCAATTAGTGATACTAGTTTATTTAAAACCTCAATTGAATGAATTCAAATATTCATAAGCTGAGAGCAAATTTACTTAATATATGGAAATGACTGAAGTTTTAACTCCAAAAAATTAATTGTTTGCCTTCACTATATGTAAAACTTAACATACAGTCTTTAATATTACAACATAAAATAAAATATAGGATTGTTGACACAATGTAGATATGTTATTTACAATGTTTTAATAAAGTCTCAAGTGCTATTTATTGAGTTGAAATTGAAAAGTACATTATAATCGGTTGACAAATACATTTTATTTATATTTTGAAATTAAAAGCTGACCGTAATATCGATGGCTTTTTGCGTTTATTGTACTCTTTTACTTCACTGGCTGTTAACCTCCTCTAAAAAGATGGGCTATACATTAAAATTGTAACTTAAAAATGTATTGCTGGAATATGTGGTGGCTTTTATAATGTTGTTATAACTTGTGCCCCAATCCCAATACTTATATTAGAGCAACACAATATGTTTAATTAAACAATGTAGTGGCTTTGAAGACTATGTATGCTAAATTTTAATTAAAACAAACGTAGTGGTCTATAATATAGAGTCTGTTTTATCATAGTTTAGTATAGTTAAACGAGGGTTGTATTGGAACGTCTGTGTTTAATGCCAATTTTCAGCAATCCCTTATAACAACAGAGTACCGATAACAATAAGAGTGATATGCATCGACTCTATGAATGAATTAGTCCTACACAATCATGGCCTCGAAAGCCACATAATTATTGAAAAGGTATTAATTGTCTTGTAAATGCTACATTTATTAACGTATTTGTTAACAGATGCCTGATCTTTATTATACTATGTTGGTGGTTTAAAATCTTGACCAATGAAACCATATATAGCCAGTTGTTTTGATTACTGCGATGGTCTGAATTCACTTTTATATGCATTCTAAAAATACGTATGATTGTTTGTACGTTTTTTTATGTACAAAATGTTCGTATTCGTTGTATTTGACAGAAGGTTCAAATGTTTTATACATTCTTTAAGAATTAAACGGTATTTCCATATAATTTTGAATGTTACAAGAAAAATGTTAACTGTAACATATTTACCGTGTACACAAATAATCTGTGATGGCACCATATAGATTTGACCAAATACTCACCGCCTTCACCAAGATTTCAAACATTTGAAAAGGGTTAAAGCTACAGGTTTTTAGTGGGGTTCGTACTGCTTTCATGTGTATGTTTTGTAGATCGTTCTTTGTTCTTTTGTCCTTATTCCTTTGACCATTGCGATGTCTATCCTTCTTCGATTTTCGACATTTAATTACCCTTTTGGTATCTTCAAACTCTTGGTATTACCATGCCACTTGAAAATATAATGGGATATTTTGTATACATTTTAAGTCTGTTTTCATTGTCATTAAATCGATGTTTGATTCCTCATTTCCTCCAGTTGTTTGTAGGAGAGCGCATGTCTGGTTTGTGTTATTTGTATTTGTTTGCGTATAGTGGTGTCCAGCACATATTGTGTTGTGTTTTGGCTTTGTTTGTCTTCATCATGTTGCCAATTTCTCTGGATTTTCCTTTTTTGATTGCCCCTTCGGTATTCTCTAACGTATATATACTTAGAACAATAATTATTTGTATATTAATCTAATGGTAATATTTTTCATTGAACTGAATACGAATATTTCATATCATTAGATATTAAATGTTACTAGGAGCAACTGAAAAAAGTCAGGAAACTTTCATATGCTCATATATAAACAAATTTGACTCTTTCCCTTCTCAACATAACTTTTATTAAAATGCACCTGTTTGTACATTTGTTGACAAAATGCCAATATTTATAAGTAAGACATTATATTTTAGAAAGAACGATAAGTTTTTCTTGACTATATATTTAATATTGATCATTAATGTGTTCCTTTCAATTTTAATTCTAAATCCGGTACACCTGTACATGTCTTTATGAATGTCCATTTCAGTTTTTTTTCTGGTGTATATGCGAAGGAGTAATCAATTATAAGTGACACAATTAAAAAAAAATCATATATTTATTATTTAGGTAAAAATAGTCCATACCATGCTATGTAGAATTCATATTTATAATTGATTTTAAAAGTTTTTCAAAATAGATTTATAAAGGTTTTTCTTTTAATTGATGGTATTCCATTATTCTTAAGAACTGTAGGTATTTCTTATATACATGTAATGTCAATATGAAATATATACAATTGTAAAATACAGCTTGGATTTAAGAATAGAATCATTATTTTGTTTATTTATGTCATTCAAAGCGAATTTTCTAAAATATTTCACATATTTGTTATGAAATAGCAAAGTACATTTGACCCTTATGATAATGATAAAAACGTAAATATCAAATTTACTCTGCACGACGCGGAGGCCAAATAATTTAAAAGTATTTGGGAACAAGAAAACCAAAGGGTCTAAACAGGATAGTCAAAATCGACAAAGGTCACATAAGTCTGAGGGAGGAGAACCTTAGTTTTAATAATAATTGCATTATTTAGGAACTGTTTACAGAGGCTTATTGAAAGTAACGTTGTGTCTGAACGCTAGGAATATACAGGTAACAGTTTTTAGATAAAATTAAATTTTAAATTTAACTGCACGTATTCTGCATTGTAATATATTCCACAATCAACATTTTGACCAATTTTAAGAAGAAACATGACCGTTGATTGTAATATTCTACAAAGAGATAAGCAACTTTCAGAAATAGTATATTTTCAAAATGAAATGTACAATATTATCGTTACGTACTACCATGTTATGGCTTTGACCCAAAGGGGAATTATTGGAATTTTATGTACTAGTATATTAAATGCATTGTCACACATCAATATTAATGGTACAATCCCTGTATAAAGGTTCAGCGTTTTTTCAAGCATGGAACCACTGTTGCTCAATCTTTAATTTACTGTGTACTGTTTTGCTGATCATTGTTTGTCATTGTTTTTCGAAGCACTGACTACTGGGCGGATGATACCCTCGGGGACTAATGGTTGACCAGCAGAGGTATCGACTCAGTGATAGTATTCACTCTATTTGAAATATATATTCCATTTAACCTATACAAAATGTCTATATGGCATGCCATATCTATGTATAGTATTCCAGTACTGTGATATAACCTCGTTTAAATTTTGTCTAAATATAGGGATTCTTAACAATTGTCAAGTATATTAAAGTGTTGTGAAGTAGTTTGCAAAATGTTTTGGTTACATTTGTTTAATCACATGTATAATATACATAACATTCCATTTAAAACTTATATAACTGGTACAAACTTTTGATATATTGTACAAACAGTTTTCAATTTTAACAAAAATCGGTTTGCTAAGTGAAATTTGGATATTTTCCATATAATGTCTAACCTAGTGATATTTATTTATTTGATGGCTTGTCTTCGATTGAAGACATTGTGTAATTATGGCAACTATGGCTGATATATCAATGTAAGTCAGTCAATCACTCTGATATCTTTTATATAGAACACAAATCAATGATTGACACCTGTGAAAAACACTAATTAAGTTCTTTAAGATTTTCTAAATATCAAATTTGTGTCATTAGCCTACCTGACCTTTTTGTCTGACGTTTAACTTTTCTTTTTGTCTGACGTTTAACTTTTCTTTTTGTCTGACGTTTAACTTTTCTCTTAGTCTGACGTTCACCGTCCTTCGAATGAGACGTAAATAAAACCGAGGTCCCATGTTGAGAGATTGCCACCCTCTTCGCACATTAAAGAACCCAGTGTAACAGCTCATTATAAGCATTATGTTCATGATGAGTGGTCCATAGGAGACCTGTTGCTCTGACTAAATTCTCCGTCCCTACCCATCACCTTTCCTTGTTTCGAGTCCCGTGGCGTTTAAATTGTTTTGCCCATTGGCCTATCCGTCCCTCGTTTTCAACCTACATATTGATTTATTGTAAACATGTTCTCGTCCTGAATCAATCAATCAATCAATCAATCAATCAATCAATCAATCAATCAATCAATCAATCAATCAATTGATTGTCTGACGTTCAACTTTTCTTTTTGTCTGACGTTCAACTTTTCTTTTTGTATGACGTTTAACTTTTATTTTTGTCTGACGTTTAACTTTTCTTTTTGTCTGACGATCAACTTTTCTTTTTTTCTGACGTTTAACTTTCCTTTTTGTCTGACGTCTAACTTTTCTTTTTTCTGACGTTTAACTTTCCTTTTTGTCTGACGTCTAACTTTTCTTTTGTCTGACGTTCTACTTTTCTTTTTGTCTGACGTCTAACTTTTCTTCTGTCTGACGTTCTACTTTTCTATTTGTCTGACGTCTAACTTTTCTTTTGTCTGACGTTCTACTTTTCTTTTTGTCGGACGTCTAACTTTTCCAACACTATATGTTTGCTGAAACGTACATGATTGCCTCTACATTCTGTCAGAATATCATGTGATGTGTAATATTTTGCAGTACAATTGCATGAGACCGTATTTACTCTAAAAACATAGAGCCGTTAACTACCGTAATTCAGTATTTAGAGGTCATAAGTAAAGCCACAAAGGTACCAAAATACAACTAAATCGAAACTAAATCCAATCAAAATTGAACTCAAATAATTCTTATATATTGACTGTCATTTACCAAATATCTTAATCCCATTACATTTAGTTTTTTTTTTAAATCGACTGAAGGACACACAATACAACGACCAAAAAAGTCAAAAGGACAATGATCTACAAAACACTACACAGAAAACTAAAGCTCGACCAACACGAACCCTACTAAACAGGTGGTGAACTTAGGTTCTCCGGAAAGGTTAATAGTTCCTGCTCCACTAGTGACACCCGTCGTGATACTGTTAAACGACACGAACATTATCTGATGGATGTTCTGTGATGGATGGTTCATGGTATTCTAAACAGATATAGAAATATGAAGATCTGAAGACAAGATCCCAAATACAAAGGCAACTTGGGACATGTTTTAACATTATCATATCATATAATTTATCGTGTCTTCCATGTTTTAACATTATCATATCATATAATTTATCGTGTCTTCCATGAAGATTTTTACATGTTATCTGCATTTTACTTCCTTTGACAAATTCCACGTACCAATTGAACTTTGAAAAACTTGCTACATAAATATGAGTTTTATGTGAAATTGATTTTTTAGAACAGAATGGTTATATATATTTTATTTGAGTTTCACACATGTTCTTTGTAATGTATTTGAAAGCTATAATGAGCTCAAATAAATTGTGTATACTTAGAAATAAAAATGCATGTATTTAAAATCATATATATTTGTATAATATTGAGTTGTTATTTACCAATACAATTAACATGTTTTAAAAAAGTAGAGTCCCTTGCAATGTTTTGTACAATTTGAATAGGCAGCCAACAATTCCAATCTATGGGTATCGATTTTGCCTCTTTCTACGAATTTCCGATTAGATTATGGAACTGTACCCACAATGTGATATTTTTTAGTTTTCATTTTATTATGTAAGTAACCATGGTGATATTTGTATTTGGTATGCCCTTTATTCTATTGTTATATCTTATCAAGAATGTATTTCTCATTTTCTTACCAAAATCAAAGGAAATTATGAAATAGTATATTACAGGTAATACAAGTAAATCTTAATATATGGTGATAGGAAAGTTTTGAACATGGACTATTGACCTTATTCTAATGAAAATTTAGAGACATTAGATCGAAAGGCAACTACGCTTTCGAAATTCTGTGTGAAAAGGTAGCATAGAAACTAGCTACAGCTTTAGTATTGTCAGTGGCACTTTTCAAATGTTTAGATGTTAGAATAGTTGTCACTTTTTATTTATTCATTAGACAAACATATATAATCTCACATAATGAGGGGGGGGGGGGTGGCGGGTGGCTCAATGAGTTAGGTCGTTGGATCTAACAACTCATACAAGCCTATCACCAATACGGCGTGAGTTCACGCCCGCTTTGTACATTACAAAAAAGGGTGCACTCGACTCGCAGCTGCAAGTGCTAAAGTCTACCAGTTGCTTGCCCATGGTAGGTGGTTCTCTTCGGGTACTCCGGCTTCCTCCACCACTAAAACTGGTCGACATGATATAGCTTAAATATTGTCGAAAGTGGCGTTAAGCACCAAAAATCAAATCAAATCAAATCACATAATAAAACCGTAGATATCAAATTTGGTGCTCACGACGAATTTCTGGAATAACCTTCATCAGGTACGCTCAAAGTCACAAAGATTGGAAAGCCACATAATTTAAAGTGTCTGGGAGCAAGAAAACCAAAGAACCTAAACAGGATAGCCAATATAGGCTATGGTCACCTTAGTTTTGATAATAATTACATTATTTAGGAAATGTAAATGTCAAATATATCTAATAAAGTACACAAAATGTATATATCTGTTATCTGGATTTACATTCTTGGTTAAATGTTGGTTTTATGTACGTGCCCTCTATCATCAGGTTCTCGTGAATAGTAAGCATAAATACTCTCGCAATGCATAATGTGGGTGAGTAAGTGAGGGATGGAGTGAGTGTGTGTGAGAGAATGGATGCTTCTTACAAAAAATGTAGCGCCAGATGAACAATGTTTATAATCTATTTCATAGTGAGACTATGTTTCATTTCGATGATGATGATGATGATGATGATGACAGATTTGTACTAGACCAACACCCTTACTTAGTTGGATGATTGTGAATGATTACCAGAGTGTTATTTATTGTTTATTGTAAGGCTACGCATGCTATTGTTAAGATAATATATTAGCTTGGTCATAAACAGAATAATAAAGTACGACTACTTGGTATTGATTTTGCTATAATGAAATTATGCAGTCAAACCTTCTCATAAGGTCACCTCTATTAAGCAGTCATCTATATTAAAAGGTAACTTTTTTCTTGTCCTGTCATTGTAAATTTCATATAAATTCAACCTCATTGAAGAGGTCACCTGTCTTATAAGACCACTTTTCTTTGTACCAAGGTGACCTCTATATATAGGTTTAACTCTATGTCAAATAGCAAATGTAAAGTTAACCTGACTGACTTTGATTAAAAATCAAATCCTCTTAATCCTTATTTGCCCGAGGACCCAGAAAAATTGCTTAAGACATGTTTGTTTAATCCACGTGTTTAATCCTATATATACATTATACATACTTTTCCTTTTAAAAATTTTCCACATTTTAAATATTCACTTACTTAATTTAACTTTTAATATATATTCAATCAAGTTCTAAAAATATAAAATAAAAGTCATGTAAAGTTATAATGGATGAAATCAATTTTACTATACCTTAATAAAAACGTAGATATCTAATTTAGTGCGCACGACGCGTTTCTGGAATAACTTCATCAGGCACTATTAAGGGCAAAAGATTGGCAAACCAAATAATTTAAAAGTCTTTGGGAGAAAGTAAACCAAATGGCTTAAACAGAATAACCAAAATCTTTTAAGGTTACATACACAGGAAGGAGATTTACCTTAGTTTTCTATGTTATGTATCTTTTTTTGCTTTGCTTGTCTTCGTCCTGCGTCTTGTGTTGCACAATTTTACCAATATCCTCGTATTGTCCATTCTTGATTACCCCTTTGGTTTTCTCTCTCGATTATTTAATATTCTAACACGACCTCATTCTTTCGCTTTGACAAACGAGCGATTTATCGATGGTATAATCTCGTTGCACATGCGCCGGTGAATATCACTGACTTTTCTATTGGCAGCATAAATTGTGTGCGACATTCTCCGCAAACCTAAATATAAATTACCGTCTTCCAGTCAAAGTATACTACTATATTTGTACTCTTGTCTTAGACATATTAGAATCGAAATAAATCATGGAAGCCAGAATGTGTTTTGTGTTTTAACATGGATTGGCGGATATTAGTAAATTTTATTCCTCGCTTCTGGCTCGGGAGAAAATACTAATATCCGCCAATCCATGTTAAAACTCCCAAGACATTCTGGCTTCCATGATTTATTTCTTAAGGTGGTACCTAACACTACAGGGAGATAACTCTTTAAAATCAGTTGAACGTTTTGATCATATGATGTTTGTATGCCGATTTCAAGCATCTCAGTGATCAAAACCACAGAGATAAAAGCTGCTATGTGGCTATTGAATTTATAGCTCTGAGTCTGTTGGTTGGAATTTGTTAAAATTTTGATATTTATTACAGTGGATATATTCAAACACACTGCTAAAAATATAAGAAAATTAAACGAGCAGATCAAATTTTACCTGAAGTGTATGGTACCACCTTAAATAATCACATTCGCCACCAAAGTACAAATTTTCATTGGAAACTGATTTGCAATGTAATCGTTCTGTGAATCTAATTGGTTGCTATCACAATCTGATTCCCTGTTGTTAATCTAGGAATTTTTGGTTTAATAAGAAATACATCAATAAAACTCTGTTCTGTTTCTATAAAAAGGTCGCTAAGATAATAATGGAATACATAATATTTATAATTCCAAGTTTGTAACAGATGTTTATGATTTAAGAAGTACCACAAATTAAATGGGAGATTATAGATATGATGAGAAAACATTTCTTGTGCCAGACCATCAACGTTCACTCAAGACAAAAGTTCTCATTAGGAAGTGCTGCAAAATTCTCATTTTACATGGAAGGAGCATGCTATTCTTCAAATTCGAGAAATTTAATACCTACAATTGTTTGTGTAGGCTTTGCATTTGATATAGTTGGCATAGCCACAGGATGCCCCTTGTCGCCCTTGTCGTACATATATTTTGCGAGTATCTGATGTTCACCAATTGTCCTGCAATTGTCAAAAATAAATGCACACTTGTAGATTATGCATTATTTTCTCCAAACATTCAAACATATCATACGACTATATATAGATTATGAAATGTATCTACTTACTGCTTTTCATAATGAAATTAAAATATTAGAGAAACCTAGTGAAATCAATATTAGCTTACATATTTACCATAATCAATGTGTATTCAAATATTAGAGAATACAGAGTCATTGTCATGTTTTGTTAGTTTTAAGTATATTTGTTGTGTTTGAAGTGTAGTTATTTAAGGGTAATATATCATTTGTATAAACATACCCTTCAATGATATGTAAATAAAGGTATACTGTTTTATTACCATAGTACTTACTATTACTTACACAGAAAAATTTAAACAATAAATTCGAACGAAAACAATTTAGATATGTGGTATGTATTACAAATGTACTATGAAAGGATCGTATTATCAACCTTGATATTATATTAGGCGCTTTTGGCTTTTAATACTCTCAATCAAAAGGAACTTATTCCTATCCCTGATAGGTGTGAATAGCTTGTTATAAGCTTGACACCGCGTTATCGGCGGTCCAATGTGTTCAAGTGGTTGTATTCGCGCGATTATATATACATTTGTATATGTTAATGGTGGTCCGTTGTGTTTCCAGAAGTTGTGTTGGGGCGATTGAATATATGATAGTTATATTTATATTTACCTGCGCAATCCGTACTTATGTCCACTAAATCTGTGAGTGCAATCCTCCTTTGTGGCACATACATAAAATAATTGTTGATATTTTGTGTACGAACTCTATCTTTATTAATGGGTAGGTTGGACATAAATTTATTTCATTTTAATCACCCCTCTCGATTTTGCCTCTTTGTACGATTTTGATATTTGATTTTGGAATTGTTTCGACAGTGTGGTATTTTTGTTTTGTTTTTCAGTTTATTTTATCTCCTAAAAGTATTTTTGAATTTATGAAACAATGTAAATAAATTTTTTCTTTATCGAAACTAAAATCAATGTGGGAAATTTTAAAAATAGAATCTGGTGGGCAAGTAAGTTAATAGTAAACAAACGATAAGTATTATAGACATGGTGAATTGTACTCGATACATGTTAATGTGATATAAATTAAAAAAAAAAAAAAAAAAAAGATGAGGTAATGCAAGTGTTTATCACCTACGAGTAAATTATCAGTTGTACTCGGTAGGTCTGTTCTCGATATACGACGGTTACACCAGCCAGCAAATCTGACTGTCATGTTGAAAGTGGTGTTTGACACAACCATTGTGAATAAGGGTAATAACAAAATTACCGAACACAGAGCAATCTTCCAAAGGGAAAGTCAAAACTCATAAATCAATAAACAGACAAAATCAGTCAACAACCAGGAAACTGGGAAACCGCAATGGCCCTGACTTGGTACAGGTATTTCTAAAGAAATGGTGGATTGAATCAGATTTTACGGCGCCAAACCTCTCGCTTCCATTACGGTTCAAAGGTTCGTTCTATGGCTGAGATTAGTATTACTAGTCACTCTGCCCAAACTAGTATCAAAAACGTAGGTATCAAATTAAATATGACATTTTTGAAATATGAAACTGATACATACATCATCTACATGACAGTATTCAACATAAGGAGAGTAATGCGCGACAATGTAAAACAGTTAAACACAGTACTTCTTTGTACTATGTACCTTATACTATTAAAATATTATATAAACGAGTATGTCACCAGTTTGGTTGTTGTTTTAATGTTTGACATATCTAAATTTGAAACAGGATGGTATTTCTGTATACGACAAGCCTTTAAAATTCATGAACCTTGTTAAACAGAAAACACCCAAAACTTCAGGGTACATCAATACAATCTTACATATTGTAAGTATACACGCTATTAAATGTTTGTACATGTTCAGTAAGCTAAGGATTGTTATTTTACTTACCAACCCTCGCCTGTATAGAAAGTAAATATGTACTTGATTGAAAGTCAAACATATCACAATGTTCTGTGAGAATAAGATCTGTATGTTAAAAAAATCACTGCGAACCATAGCTTCTTATTGTCACCATTGTGTTTGTAATATACGAAAGAATGACGAATTATTGGACCATAGTAACACATTTGTATCATTCTACTAAGGGGTCATCTTAAGAGCATGAAGCAGATTCGATTTTCACAAACCTGGTTTGATTCTCATATAAAAGGTATGTTTTTTTCTATTTGTTGTAATCCATGTGTACAATGCAATTTCTAGTCTCTATGCAATATATTTAAATGGAAAGTTATCTATTTCTTTATATATTCTTTTTTAATTAAATATCTTTTTGACAATATTTGATATCTGGTTTAATTGTTTATGAAAAGAAAGGAAATATCCTGTACATAGTCAATCTACGTATAACTATGTCAATCTGAAACTAGTTTCATGTTTCTTTTTCTCGGTTGGACGACATTATACGTCTTTCTTTGTTTACCTTAAACAAGTGACAGTCAATGTATATCAATGTTAGAAACCTGTTCACCTGGCAACGTATTACAAACACGAAAACAAATATACGTTTCTTGGAAATTTGTTCTTATTAGGAAAGTATGTGCTATCGTATATTTTTAAATGATATGTAATGATAACGTACCATACCGTATTGTCACCTTTTTATCTTTTTTAAAGAAGGCGTTGAAATAGCGGTTGGAGAATATTCCACTATGGTGAAAATTTATTGTTTATGTAAAAACTTGAAAAACAAATTACAAAATTTACCTAGGATGCTTTCAAGCGGACAGAAAATCGGAGTTATGCATTTTTTTGAACTGGTTGTATTAAATCTCACTGATTTTGAGAATTAGTGGTACGGAGATACCTCGTGCACCAGGGTGGCCTTTCTTTTTATTGACATTTGGCCCAACTGGCTGCATACCAATAAAACAAATGTTTCAAATGACCTAATCTGGGTCACTGGTGATACAGTTTTGGGTCAAAAGCAATTGAGACGCATAAACAGCAGAAATCAGTGTCAATTATGGTTGAAATATTTGATTTGGTCACAATTTGTAAAATTAGCCGATGTCAATTTTGTAGTGATTGACAAACCGTTATCATGTTATATTTACAATTCGAATAGCACAGTATGTGTTCTAATGAATTACAAGCTTTGGTTTAAAACAAAGAAGATTATTTTGACAGTTCCACCCACGTACATCACTAATGTGTGCACGATTTCCTGTCTTAAAATGTCAAGTGGTACAATCGAAATGTAATTGGAAGGGAACACTATCTCGTTAGATACCAAAGCTAATTCATTGAAAACAACAATTCATTTATTGTTTGATATAAAAGCCAGCATTGTCTCCACAGATACTAATGTTAATTTACTCAAATCAAAAAGCCATACCCTCATATACGAATATTTAAATTACGGTAAAAAACGACAATGTATGTATCTTCAGATACCAATCGTATTCCATAAAAAAGTATGTATCTTCAGATATCAAAGTTAATTCAGTCAAAAAAC
Source organism: Gigantidas platifrons (assembly GCA_002080005.1). Classification (NCBI taxonomy): domain Eukaryota; kingdom Metazoa; phylum Mollusca; class Bivalvia; order Mytilida; family Modiolidae; genus Gigantidas; species Gigantidas platifrons. The sequence goes on along the minus strand of MJUT01019009.1, from coordinate 1,317,633 downwards.
AATGTTATATACCAAATTCAATTTAATAAAAAGAACAATTCTTGTCTCTTGAGATGCCCAAAATGAATTTAAGGAACAGAACAAAACCAAATAGAAACAATAACCACAGTCGTCAGATATATGCTTGTGCCAAAATTAATCCAGTGAAAACAACACAGCTAGTCTTGTCAGATATCAACGTATTGTTAAACCGTGTCTTCGAGAGATACCTTACTGAATTCTTTAAAATATATAGCGTATCATTAATTCTGTTCCAAGTCAATTAATTGGTTTTCTTTAGCAGTATTTCAGCATATCATAGCGTGTCGAATAATTGTAAATCTTAATAATGATAAAGACGGTCGAAGTGAAATAATCGAAAATATCGAAACGAAAGTTGTTACTAGTAACACGTAGACAATCTATTGACAGTATTGTCAAGTGCATCCACTCTGGAATGGCATTGATTTTCATTGTATCAGCAAGGTAAAAACACGAAGATTGATTTTCTGTTTGATTTGATGCAAATCAGAATGAAACACGCTAACAAGTTTAATAATGAGATCGAGTGTGATGGTCGACTTAGAGATACCTTTGTGTTATGGCGTTTTAATAAGCTGGATAGAAGGAATATACCAGGATAAACGTTTTAAAAGTTAAATGCTTATGTCAATAGATTCTGAATTTACATAGCCATGGGTAAGATCCTAAAGTTACACAGTAATGAACTAAAATATTGGATTATAAAATGATATTTTCATAAACAAATAAGATTAAATTTAATCTAAAATTGTTACTTTTAAGATATAATTTTGAAATGGAAAGTTAATTATATATATTCTATTCTATAAGGTAAGGCGTTTTTGTTTTGTCTTGTAGTAAATTTCTACATATTGTTTAGAGCATCCAATTTAAGAATTATTAAGGCAGCAAAATTTAGAAAAGTTTGTTGTCAAACACGCTGGTTGTCATCAACTGTATGGACAATTCTTATATCTTCCTTGCGACAAGACTTAACAGACATCAATTAAATTTTGTCAACTGTAAATGAAAGTAGATAGAGAACATATACTGGACATAAATTATGTAGAATTAATTTTAGATAACATTTTGTTGCGTGTCTGAGTCTGTGATTGTGAGATACATGCTACACGGCAATCTGTAGTCGACACGATACAGATTACAAATTACTGACAAAGGTGTGAAGTATATTTTCATAATTCTAAGGAACAATATTAGATATGCTTGATAGAATGCAAGGCAATAACAAAATAATAAGCAAAAAAAGAAAAAGAAAAAAATATACCACACTGCCAGAATAGTTCCAAAATCCACTAGATGCATAATAGAAACAGAGACAAAATTGGTACCTCTAACCGCTCACTTTCCTAACGTGGCATAGAGACGTCAAAAAGTGGTTTAATTGCCCAAATGCTCTTCTCTGTGTAAAATATTGTGGTCATACAAGCGTTTCCATATATGAGTACGATGCCAACCCTCACATATATAACTGGGTGAGCAAAGTTGTTGTTCAAAGAACTCCGAGTCTTTATCTTGAACTTTATACTCAATTTATTTATACTATGTGACACATAATTTGTCAAATATATAATTAATTGGTAAATAACATCCATGTCAATCTTTGACGCATAACATAATACCAAAACATACTAGTACTCATCGGTGACTTCACAGCGCTGTTCAATAAAATGAATTTTTTTTTCACACTTTCGGAACAGTTCCAAAATCCAACAGAAAATCTCAGAGAGAGAGGCAAAAATGGATACCCTAGCACACAATACATGACCACTCACTTTCCTGGCTTGTTACAGGCATTAAAAAAGTGGCGGAGTTAAGGTAGTTTTATTGATCCAAGAAGAATATCTATTCCAATATAATATTTTTATTTCTTTTTTTTATTATCTGAAAGTACTTTTTTGTTAATTAATGTCTCATATGATCTCACCATTGATAAGTTGCCTTAATAGAATAGAAACGAGTATTATTTATTAGATCAGATCATTTATCAGCTTTGTTACAGTTTTATTGATTAAAACCCTACTAATTATGTATTGACTTCTATATTACTACTACCACTTCCTATATTACAGATCATATTAATATTTCTGATTGTATTCAACGGTCAAATTCGGATCGACGATAATTAAAGAGAACACGAGTTTTATCAAAGTTATCAGACGTTTATCAATAAATTTACAACAAAGTTTGATCATTTACATTACACATAACTGAGATCTAGAGGATGAATAACTATTTCCCCCTTTTTAGTAGGCTTTCTGTAGTTCAATCTTTAGTTGTTTATTTCCAACCCTTTTAGTGGGGTTCGTGTTGCTAAATCTTTAGTTTTCTGTGTAAGTATTTGTATGTAATTGTTTGTTCTTTTTCCTTTTTCGTTTGGCCATATGATTGTCTGTCCTTTGATTTACGGCATCTGATTACTACACCTTTGGTATCTTCAGTCATTTCTTGACACAATATTTGACAGATAATCACATACATTTGTTTTATTAGTTATGTGTTCACGGTATACTCTTTGAATGGAAGAAGAAGAAACAATAGGAAAATGCCCCCCTCCCCCACCCCAAATGGACTCTTGTGAATACAATCCCCGCTAAACTCATGATGAAAACAATTATTACACGTTCAACCATCCAAAAAAGATGGTTCTAGCATAGGTCGGAAAAATTTTCTGATTTTCACAGGTACATTTGATGGAAATAAGGATATAATTAATTGGATGGGAAAATGATTCCTTATAACCGGCCATTAGTGAACAATAGTGACAGTCTCCGAATTGTTTCAATGGTTCTTTAACTCTTGAAAATTATGTAATTTTCCCAACTTGAACACACATTTGCATCTCGCTCAGAGGACGTCTTTGTTGTGTTCATTCGCCTTAAGCAAAAATATGAACTACTCAAGTCCTTCATCATTTTAGCTTATAATAAATTCTTAAAGTATCTCTTTTATTTGCAGCTAATCAGCCTCCAACCCCTAAATCGCCACCAACACCTTCAGCATATCGACCGGAAAGTCGGTTGAATAGTGGCAGGTTGTCATCTTTAAAAGGCAATGAGTTGGATGGAATAGACAGGAAAATTGCTAGAAGTCCTACATTTGTGAGCGATAGAACATACACAGCCTTTGCTAGGGGAGCCAGATCCACGTCACGAACTATAACCAGTGCCCAGTCTAGTAGCTGTAGAGATGGTAAAGTAACTCAAAATGGTACCAGGACTGGATCGAGGATGGACAAACAGACACCACCTGCAATGTCTGCTATGGAACCTGCATTTCTAGCTGTAGGAAAAGATACCGTAGGGCAATCTATATGGAGACTTGAGGTACTGAATAAATTTTCTCAAATGTTCATAAACAAAAACATGGAACCCATTGTTGTGATCCTATGTAATGTATATGTTATAAATCTTTACGAACAATTAAGATTATTGATGTTACCGTAGTTAAGTTGTATCGTGACCAGAGTACTATGGCTATGCAAACGTCGATCAATCGCAAGACCCTGACAAACGTTAACATATACAATTGCACGACGATAGAAGACATCTCAGACATTCACCAAAAGCATCCTTTTATTTACGTTAAACAAGTGTTAAGCGAGTTCAGTATAGCTTTTTGGGCGTTTGAATAGTACAATACGGTAAACATTTACGTTCAGATGTAATAAATAAACAGTTAGAATTGAATTAAAATACAGCCGTATCATAAAAATGTTTATTATACAGTTATATTTTAAGTTATATACTTTTTATTTATATTATATTTCCGTATTGTACCAATCAAATGTACAACAAGCGGAATTTGACGTTTGGAAAGGAACTCTAGAGGAGTTTGAAGGTACTTAATTCATTATGATACCCATATTTTAACTTAACACCAGCATTTCTGTTGCTGTTTTCTTCATACGATGAATAGTATTGTACTTTGGATTGTAGTTGCTTTCGGTGGCTATCAGCTGTATAATAGATATGCTATGCACCGTTAGAACACTATGAATTATATAATAATCGTCCATATTGTGTTGAAACTGTATATGACTGGAAACATACTGGGTTCGTCTAATACGGATGTCAATTAAAACAATACAGACTCGAACAATATTATTCACTATTGTTCACAACGTTGTATTATAGCAGAATAATAAAAAGTCATACATAAAAGTTAGAGTCAACGAGTATGACCAATTCTATTCTACTTCAGCATGGCATTGTACCGCTATGTGAAATGTTGTCGTATGTTTACAATGTATACCATGTATCTAGCCATACAAATTAGTCTTTGTATTTAATGTAGAATAAATTGATTTTACTATTCAAAGATGTGCTGTAATTGTAAACCACTTCTAACAATACAGACAATAATAGAACTTGTCGTTAAAGCCTACTTAGTCCAAAGTCATTTTAAAAACCACCTGGTTTTGAAGAAAACGGAAAAGTAAAAGTTTCCACTTTGATAACAATATATATATTTATATACATGTATAGTATGTAAAACTCCCATTGTAGCGATATAAAAGGAACACATTTTATCAAAAGAATTATTAATTAGTAAAAATCTATGCTATTTGCATTAAAATAGGTTTGTCTTTGACAGCGTATTGATAATGCTAAAAATAAACTGCATAAAACGTTGTACATTCCAAATCCAGATCCTATTTTCATATTTATTTATATATCATATAAACGGTCTTGCATTTTCATTGATGATGATTAGTTTTTAATGATAATTTGTTACAAATCTTCAATATATGAGAGTTCCACTCGAAATAAAAACATTAGTAAGAAAGAATATTGATGAAAATGAACACGATAGGCTATCCAACATAGCAATTCAAACAATTCAAAGTAAAGGAACATCTTTACATAGCGCTTTTAGAGCTGCTCTACATTGCACAGTCACAATAGGGTCTTCAACAATGAACATAATTCATACCCTTAAATGAATGTGAAACAGCCCCTAGACTGCAGTTGAGCGAAAAGTCTTCATAGTGGATATTTGTATTCAGCTGATCATGTGAAATGTTGATGAAACATCATAGAATCCCTTCTATTTGTCAAAGAACAATATGCGTTGATGCAATTATTTCTGTGAGTCATTTTAATATAAAAAAAAATGGTGATGCACAAGTGTAACATAGTGTATACGTGAAACAATGCAATGGATAGTATATACTGCAAAGTTCTTATCTTTGGAGAGGTATGCATTTTGTGAGTGTTGAATTACGATCATTCTTGATTTCTTCTATTTGATATTGTGTTAGTAATAGACCTTTAAGAATGTCCATCTTCTTAAATATTTTGTGATACTCTTTCAGGGGAAATCCAGGGTCGTAGAAGTAGAAGATGAACACCATGGGTTCTTCCACGAAGGGTCAGTTTACATTGTGTTAAAGGTAAGTCATTATATTAAATACGTTACTTGTATCATTATTATTATTATTATATGTATTTCAAGATATAATGTTGTTTAGTATCAGAATCAAGACATCACATTGAAGATAGAATGAATTACAAACGTCTTGTAACACTCTAGTAACCAATGCATAATAAGATAATAGTTTGCATTTCCTTGCGAAAACGAGGACAACAGTGTCAAAATACTATTTTTTATAAATTCAAAATTGAAATTGAAAAACAAATTAATATAAGTATACTGTTCTCTTCGTTTGCCTCACCCTGCAAGCATACGTGTAAATTATGTCGATGTAGCATCGTAGACATTTGTCGACTTGTTAGACTGATTACTCTTAAATTTTTATTCACTTATTTATACAGAAGTCTATATGTAATGCAAATACAGAATTTCAAACAAACAAGTTACATTTGAAAGTTGTATATATGTAGCTTACGCCGTGCATGATAATTATATATAATTATTGCACGTACATGTGATTTAATTAAATGTTATGAAATTTTGAGAATTTATTTCTTCTATGCTGTTTGGCGTATTCTAATACACAAGTGATATATTGCAGGTTGACAATGATGAAAATGTATTTCTACACTACTGGTTCGGTAAACTGAGTACAGAGGTAAGAGTTTATTTCTCTAGTTTGATTCATTTATAAAGAATAAAGAGTAGATATCTAACTTAGAACGCACGACACTTTTCTGGAATTACCAGAGTATCAGATACGCTCATAGTCAAAATAATTTCAAAGTCTTTTAGAGCAAGTAAATCAAAGGGCCTTTACAGTATAGCCAAAATATGCCAAGATTACACATGTCTGAGGGATATGGCTCTGATGTTTAATACATTACGTTATTTAGGACCTCTAAATTGTATGCATAAACATGATAAAACAAATCATATCTGTACCAACGGTTCTGACTACTGAACGAATAATACCCTCGAATATTAGCAGTCTACCATCAGAGGTATCGCGCCAGTAAAAACTTACTGTGTGAAAAGCAAAATAATAAATACATCCAGTTACTATGAAATAATACAAAATGAGCTTTAAATGAAATAATTTCCAATCGATGTTTAAAGTTTACCAATTACTAATTTAAGCTCTTGTACTTTTAGAATGATAGAAAATTAATGGAGCAGAAAGCACATGAGTTGGATAGGATAGTTCATCACGCACATGTGTTCACTAAAGAGGTAAGGTCATAAGTAGTAGAAAAGACTTGAAATATGCTGAATTTTAGCGGCCAATTGAATATCAAACTAAAACAGATCAGTGGGTCGTAGTAAAACACATTGGGGAAGAAGCATACAAATGTTATGTTCATATCAAGAACGTTTTTCCTAAGAAGACTTTGAAGATATCAAAGGGGTAATAAGAATCCGAATGTATAAAACCAGGAATAAAATTAGTTGTCGGACTAACATATTAATATATATACACAAGTTTATTCAGCTCCATGCATGCTGATATCGGTAATATAGGAAAAGGCTATCATTTATTAATTTCTGTAATTATATATTTAAAATATATTACCCTTCCTGAGTTCACTCCCGGTTTTTAGTGGGGTTCATGTTATTCGATCTCTAGTTCTATGTGTATGTTATGTAGATCGTTGTTTGTCCTTATTCTTTTGGCCATTGTGTTGTCTGTTCTTCTTCGGTTCTGATTACTTTGTTATCTTCAAACTCTTCTTAGTCCTGTTAGATGATATGTTTTGATTATGCGATCAATTATACTTCATAGTTGTTGGGGAATTTGAGTAACATTGTTATATTTGCATATTTTAAAATGGAATTTTCATATAAATATTTTATATATATATATTTGACAGACACAGCATCACGAATCGATATGTTTCCTGCAACATTTCAATGAAGGAATAATGTAAGTATAGAAATGAAATTTATTTCTTAGAATTGTAGTCATGCTATATACATTATTCAATAAAAATTAAACAAATGAGAATTCAGTAAATAAAATATAGGAATGATTTTTATTGTTTCAACAGGATCAGTCAGAAGGTACTTAGACGTGATAGAAAGCCATAAATCAATAGAAAACTACCAAACCATGGTTAAAAAGGGAAAAACATGGACAAAATACAGTTCGCAAATACAGAATACATAAAACTAAATAAGAACAAAACGAACCCCTTCCAAAACCCAGTGAACTCAATTGCTCAGAAAGGGTAAGCAGTTCCTGTTCCATTAGTGTCATCCGTAGTCAATATTTAGTAAATAGTCATAAGCGAGTACGAATGTTGATATAATGTCATCACAAGCGGAACAGTTACTCCATATCGATCAACAATTTCGTGATGGCAACCTGTAAATGAAAACGAGGGTATGGTCTATATAGGGAAACTAATGAGATATATTTTTAATCTCTTTATTTCTGATTATCCCCATAATAGTATATCATAGCTGTGAAATAGTAAATGATGACAGGAAAAAAGAACATGATATCATGAATGAATAAGATATAACAAAACAACACAACCATTATCAAGAAACACCTCAAGAAAAAAAAACTTGCATGATCGAATTATTTCACCAAGAGGGGAGATTTTGGCCTGTGAAACTAGTTAATAACCCTGCCACTTTTCATTGAAGTGTCTGTACAAAGCCAAGAATGTGGGTGGTCATGTCGTTGTGTGTTAGGGGTATCTTTCTACTTTTCTATTTGATTTTGGAACTGTTACTGTGTTGTATTGTTTATTTTTCTTTTTATTCGTAAATGCAGTTTATTATCATTTATTTGTTTAGATATATTGAAGGAAGACCAAAATCGGCACTCTCACGTGCTGTAGTCTACGCAAAAAGGATGTATGTGGTTGAGGGACGGAAATATGTTAGAGCTACATGTGTACGTAATACATTATAAAAACCAGAAACGGTAACCATATTTGTAACGTTCTTGTGTAGAATTTTGGATTTTATCCATTCAACATTACCAGTGGTCCCCTCTTTCGGAATCGTTGCACCATGCAATGAGGAACATAATTAGATACCCCCAGGATTTGCATAGGGTTGTAACCCAAATATCATTTTCATTACAATTAATACACTGGCATTTTCTAATGACGACTGAGGTGCCCGGGTGTCTCAATGCGTTGGGTAATTAGACAACTCATACAAGCCTATCACCAATACAGCGTGGGTTCGCGCCCGACTCTGTAAATTACAAAAAGGGTGCACTTGACTCGCAGCCGCAAGTGATAAAGTTTAAATGCTTACCGAAAATGAGACAATGTTATTGATTCAGTAATAACTGCTTCAAGAACAATGAGACATTAAAAACACAGTATCCAAGTCTGAAACGATTTCTGAATACAGAAACCAGACAATAGAAAATAAAAACAAAGCTCGAACATCATGTATGTCCCAAATATTAAACCGATTTATTATTTTGACGTTATGATAATTTGTGTAGTTAAGGACTCATGAATGAAATAAAACTTGCATCTTATCGGCAATGTTGTAATAAATAGACAATAAATAACAGTGCATTGACTTGACATAAAATCGATATACGGATGAGGCTTAGAATCGGGGTTTCCCGAGCATTTTCCCAGATTCGTGCCGAATACGTATATCGAATTTTATGTCAAGTCAATGCACTGTTATTGTCTTTATACTTCAATCATTAGTGACATTAATGGATATTACTACCAATATTCAAATTATTTAAAAGGTTAGTTACCCCCAAGAGGTCCCAACTGATTTCTAAATGTTATAAACGGTCAGTGACCGTTTATCACTTGTACATATAATGTCAACGCATTTTGACTACTCAAATAGAACGATTGCAGCATAAAAGATACAACAGAAGCTGAAATGTTTACTTCCACATGTAGAAAGTTACAAACATAATAGGTAAACCTGTGTTAATTATATCATTAGAGTTTCTATATTGTAAAATGTATATCGTAACTAACTGAAACAATGTCATCGATGATGCTATCAAAATCATTTTAATTCTTAAAGGAGCTTCTAAGCTAGATTTCCACGACGGTAGTTTTTAATCAGACGTACCATTAAGCTTCAATTTCTGTAAACCTGATAACCATTCTTACTGTGTGGAAGTTCGTGTTATTTTGACGACTAAATTTTTGGCGCTTTATCCAACATTATTGTATTGTATACCCAGATTGTAGCATAGTTTATTATGTCCTCCTACACCATCGATAGTTATTGTGTGATTTACAATTTAAAAAGTGACATCTTCCATAATAAATCAAACGTCAACAAAATATAAAAATCTATGAATACTGTTAAGTACATAAGTGTTTTATTGATATCATATAGGTTGAACCATCTGCAGATATACTGGATAAAAAAGCAGCATGCATTCTTGACGGATTTCCTAGAATGTACGTGTGGATCGGTGAAAACTGTCCGTATACAACAAGACTTAAGGTATTTCAGAGTAGAACTTCCTGTTTATTGAGTAACAGATAAATAATCACAAGGATCGTCATCGACGAATACACATAGACGAATGTTACAACAAATCAGACAATCAATACAATCGTGTTTCAACCATTTTGGCTTCCTTGTGTTGCTCAAAGATAACTACAAAAATGCTAGTAACAAGAGTAACATGACGGGTGCCACATGCCTACCCTTCCGGAGCACCTGCATTCACCCCCGGTTGTGGTGGGGTTTGTGTTGCTCGATCTTTTGTTTACTTTGTAATGTATCGTAGATCGTTGTTTGTCTTTTTTCTTTTGGCCATTGTGTTGTCTCTCGTCCTTGGAATACGACTTCTGATTACCCCTTTGGCATCTTCAAGCTTTTGTTCCCTAGTAAACTCTCTTACTTATTTTTTATTCGTTTTGATACCTAATGCATGTATTTATGAAGTAATAATGACACCTTCCATTGATTAACGGAGATAATTGTTGTTGTTGTTGTTGTTGTTTAGTAACTTGAACTCGTGTCTAGTAGAATCAAACTTCTACATGATAATATACATAACTTCCAAGTTATTCATAGAAGATGGTCACAACGGGTGTCTGAAATGATGCATGATATTCTAGCCCTTCCGGGACTCGGTTTTGTGAGAATTATAGCTTTTATTTTGTTTGGTATTATCTTCCTCCAGATATGGAATTGATCTAAAATTTATTCTATATTTGTTTCTTTGTGTTCATCACGTAGTCTAAGTGAGCAGGAAATAATATTACTAGTATATATAGTATTACCACGATGTGCTTTGTTATTTTCCAAAATTCACTAATTTGTATATCTCTTTTTAAAAGGCCATACAGGTTGCCAAACGAATTCGTAATATGCAGAGAAAGGGAGTTTCACATATAGTCATAATAGGTAAGTTATCTTATTAATAAAGAATTTAAAAAATACAATTTTCGTACGATATATAATTGTAAGCATTTTAATTGTTTCCTGTATTTCTATGTCTTGTTCAGCTTAAATTGATCTTGCCGCCAAAAACATAAAAAGAATATATTGCAACTTTAAGCGAATTGCAACTTATCATGAAGTCTAAATATAAATTATGTGAATTAAACGAATTATTACGAAAAAGAAAAAAAAAACCAATGAAAATTAAAAACATGGCTGAATTATTTAAATTTGCATGAGGACAGTAATAAAGCTATAAAGTTTAAATATCTTTTTTTGCAAACCATTTCTTATTGCTATTTCAGAGGAGAAAGACGACACCATGAACACTGCTTTTATAAAGAAACTACACAATGGAGAAAATCTTCCCCCAAAACAGACTTCAGTTGAAAGTGTACCAGCTAAAGTTGATATAAACAATATAGTATTACACAGGTACATATATTTATTATACATTTATGCAAGAATACATACAATGATATAAGAGGCCCGGGTGGCTCAATGAGTTAGGTCGTTGGATCTAACAACTCATACAAGCCTATCACCAATACAGCGTGGGTTCGCACCCGGCTTTGCACATTACAAAAATGGTACACTCGACTCGCAGCCGCAAGTGATAAAGTTTACCAGTTGCTTGTCCATGGTCGGTGGTTCTCTCCGGGTACTCCGGCTTCCTCCACCACTAAAACTGGTCGCCATGATATAGCTGAAATATTGTTGAAAGTGGCGTTAAAACACCAAAAAATCAAATCAAATCAAATCAATCATACAATGATACATAATTATAATACAGAAATCAAAGAAGGTCAACAATTAAGACGCAGGCAAAGTTATAAAAGCAAAGAGTAAGAAGAAAACAGAATTAAAGAAAAATTGATCACGAAAATGCAGTTTCTCATTTTACATTCAATATATATGACATGTATGAACATCATGCCAATCAACATGCGTATGTAACAACTGATTACAAGGCTAAAGTTAGTAAATGGATAACGGAAACTCGAATTCATTGGGGAAGGGGTGGGGTGTTGTGTTTTATTTTGTTTGTCTTCCTCTTTTGTACCCTATGCTGACAGTGTCTCTGGATTGCCAATTTTTGATTGCCCTTTCGGTATTCTCTAACGTTTACTATACATTCATACACATGAGAATTTCACAATACATTGGATATTCAAAGCGACATAACTCGGATACAAATACCATATAGTCCCGGGATTTAGGAATATCTTTGCTTAATAAAACTATTTACTTTTGCCATATCGAAGTCATCAATTTATATATGCTTGATTGTAAATCTAATTGAAATAAATTAGTCTAAAACAAAATATAATTATACTCTCAGATTAATTTATAGATTTTATACCTGATTTAAAAGGTTGCTGTAGCAATTTTTGTTGGTAAATTTAGATACTTAACCTGCACAATTAAAAACAAAAATGACCTATGATAACATTAAATATGACTAATATTATTTTGTAGAGTTGGTGGAGAACGCGTTATGTATGATATGCCGGAAGCTTCAAAAAGACCACTGAAGCAATGTTATCTCGTAAAAAGGGTAATTTTAGTCTTCATCATTATTTTACCTATATGTTAATATATATATATGCTTTAGCAATATCAGGAGGTAATCAAGTATAGTAATCTTTAACAGCACATTCAGTTGAGAGAGACACCAATCCTGAGCATGTTTCATACAGAGCTGAGTGCTATGTCTCGTTACTATAGGGAATGTACAACACCAATGCCTCAATTCGTAGATAGAGAGGAAATTGCATGAAAAGAAAGCTTAAACAGTGATGGTTAACAGTTCCATAAATATCCACAAATCGAAAAATCCCCTCTCCCTTCAACCCAAATGAAGACAAATTTGTGTATTTGTTGGTCTTTTTGCTGTTGAATTCACTTATATTTACAAGAAGGCAACTTGAAAAATGTATTGAAATTGCTCTACATTTACAGGATAGTTATTTGCTAGATTCAGGGCCATCTAGTCCGCTATATGTTTGGGTCGGATCACAAGCCAATGAGAATGCTGTGATGAATGGCATTAAACGAGGGAAGGTAATTATTATTGTTCGATTTTATGGTAACGCAGGTTATAAGATACCGTGTATTCACGTGATATTTCAACACATTTTCGCCTTTTTTTCTTTTAAATTTAACTACTACGGTACTTTAGGACCCCAATATACATTTTTAAATAATGAAATAAAAACGTAAATATCAAATTTAATGCACTCGACAGGTTTCTGGAATGACTTTCATCAGGTACGATCAAAGCCGAACCATGTGAAAGCCAAATAAATTAAAAGTCTTTTCGGGAATCAGGAAAAATCAAAGGGCCAAAATATAGGCTAAGGTCAGTGACTCACATACGCCTAGGGAGGAAAAAATCTTAGTTTTAATAATAATTTCAATATTAAGACACTGTAAATTTCGATTATAAATATATATCTAATTGACCATGTCAGCGCACTATTGAAATTCGTGTTAAATATATGACGTCATGAGTAAACAGATACATAGTCAACAGGTATATGTTAAATTACAAAAAAGATGTAAATATGTAGTACCTTATGAACTATGGATGTCATTAAATATTATTGGTATATTTATAACATTAATTGTAAGTACGTACTGCCACTAATTGATATAAAACAAATGAACAGTTCATTCAGTATCTGATAAATTAATGTCATATATAATAATTGTCAATATGTGGGTTTTTTTTAGGTTAAAAAACATTGTTTTGATAATAAATGACAACTGGTATAGATCAAAATATCATTAACGTCGGCATGTTTTGTGTGTTTTAAAACACTAATGTTGTTTCACACACATTATTTATTGCAATATTCTGTTGGTAAAATACAACCAACTGTCTCCTTACAAAGTATGGGTGCATAGTAACCACTACAAAAGACTAAAATTTTCGCCCCTACCCAAATCTCCATATTTTTTCAGTGACTGTTAAAAGCTGTTGGCACATTCTTTCCTCTTTTCTATCTGGATTTTAAATATTGTTCTGGTCCTGAATATAGTTCAAATATTGCTCACTAGACGTTAAGCAATAATAAATCAATCAATCAATCAATCAATCAATCAAGAAAACAAAATAATCAACATTTACTGTATGCCAGTATGTGATTTGTTTCTTCTAAATTCATGAATAGAAAGTTTAATCAGTGATGGTCAATAATTCCACCAATTTCAACAAAACGAACAATCACCTCTCACTTCAACTCATTGAACATAGAAAAGACCAGTATATAGGATGTTGAGAAATTCAGGTCCTTGTATTTAATAGAGATTTATTTTGATTTTTTCAGACATTTAATGAACACAAAGGGTACCCATCTCACCAGTCAATTTGTCGGATAAAGGAAGATCATGAACCTATAACATTCAAGAAAATGTTTAATGATTGGCGAGAAAAGGATACAAAACACAGACAATTAACAAAGAAATACAGTATAGGAAATATAGGTAATTATATAGATAATACTCTTTATTGTCATTGTTAACTTATTCTTAGTAAGAAATACAGATTAAAAACATTACATGTGCATTTGTTTTCCAAATTTTGATTAGAGTTACACTACAGGTGCACCTAGTGGAGCAGAAATAGCTTACCTTTCTGTAGCACATCAGTTCACATTATCTGCCCGTCTTCCATTTACGTTTTTGATAGCCCCTTTAGTATCTACACATTTTTTTTTGTATTTATTTCAGAACACATACAACATTACATGATTCAAGAATTCTTCACGACACTGTATTTACATTTTTCGTGTGATTTTCGCAAGATCGCGAATACCTACCTGATGATATTACTCAGTAAAGCAGTGAAATACAAAAATAGCAACAACACAAATTTGAAGTTTAAACAATAGAAAAGAAACAAAACTTTGGAAACTTAGCCATTTCTATTAACAAGCTCAAATAGTAGTTTTATGTTAATCTTACTTTTTTCTATTTTCTAGAAAGGGCATTATTTTCTACTGGAGACAAAAGAACAGTTGCAAAACTAGAAGAACTATGGTCTGAAGATATGATGTCAGATATTGTTCCAAATAATACGGTATGTAATAGAAAACATCAAAATAATTTATAAGCAATAGTTGGATTAACACTAATCTGTGACAGTCACCACTGAGATTGGTGGTTTCGATTCCTGTCTGTGTGTCATGGTGTACTTGATACACCTTAATGTGTACAGGTTTGTCATTGACATGCTGATAGTCGAGGATTTATGTGGGTACTCACCCAACAATAATCTAGGTCTCGGTTATATTAAAATGAATATTATTGAAATTGGCATTGAACGACTAAATTGTATCTGGTTTAAACTGAACAATAGCTAAATAATGGACTTTTTTTAGTAAAGATTAAGATTATATTGCTTCCATAAATTAACTAAGCTTATTAAATTAGATATCATTTCGTACTGATTCAAGTAATGCAAGGTAATTATTGAAAATTCACATTGAATATATTTTTTTCAGATTTGGAGAGTAGAAACAAATCAGCTGTACGAAATTCCCTGGGATGAACATGGTATTTTTGTCAATGGAAGCTGTTACATCGTCCTAAATAGAATACAACGAAAATCTAAATCATTATATGTTTTGTATTACTGGCTGGTAAGTATTGATATTTAGGGCAATCAGAATTGCAAGCGTTTTTAATTAGTATTATTATTGCTTTTGAATTACTGGATGATTTATTGAATTCCTCTATCTAATATTTAAATGATGCTTAAGACCATCACATTTCTTTTATAAAAGTATTACTATGCATGTGTCGCAAACAATAAATATATAAATCATCAATTTCAAGATTATGATGCAACGTTCTTTCCAACAACACTCACCTAGTTATGTGTGAGGGTTGGCATTTTACTTACACGTGGAAAGCAAAGCTTGTAAAACCACATCGTTTCAAAGTGAAAGTGGAGGCTTGGTCCTATAAACCAACTTAACCCTGCTACATTTTATTGAAGGAAAGCCAGGAACGTGGGGGGTCATGTAGGCATGTGTTAGGGGATTCGATTTGGTCTCTGTTTCTACTATTTGTCTATTAGATTTTAGAACTGTTCAGACAGTGTGGTATTTTGTGTTGATTTTATTCTTGTAGTATCGCTAGTTACCATTGAATTACGGAAATTGCTTCCTGGATTCTTTATATATCTTTATCTTGAATATATGTGGATCCTTAGTCGTATTTATGTGGTATAAATAGTCACAATTGAAGTATGGAAATAACCTATTTATGTGATAGCATTGCGTCGTAAAATCTGATTCAATCCACCATTTCTTTGAAAATGCCTGAACCAAGTCACGGCCATTGCGGTTTTCCCAGTTTTCCGATTGTTGACTGATTTTGTCCGTTTGTTGATTTATGAGTTTTGCCTTTCCCGTTTGGAAGATTGCTCTCGATGTTTGGTAATTTACTATTACCCTTATTAAAGTACATCTAATTTTAATTGGATTGGAGATGCAATCATATCCTGGTTTATGTTTAAATGTAAAACACTAATGTATAATAAATAAAAGTTATTTTCCTTAAATATTTCCTGGTTGTTTTGTTAACTTTGATATCAGGTATTAAGTAGGTATAAAGTATTTTCATTTCCCCATGTAAATATGATAATTGTATCCTAGTTTATGCTCGGAAAAAGGAGACACGAGGAGAAATCAAATCAATCCATCATGTCCTATTTCCGTCTACCCCACTTTCTTGTTAATCATTATGAAACATGTGCGGCTTGTCCGGATGCTGTTAATACATGATTTAAAGTATTTTCATTATATCTTTACAAGATCTAGTTCTTTCTTCTATTTCAAGGATATTACAGCAGAAACATATTATATAGTCATTTTGTCTGGTCTTTGGCGTAAATGTTATGATTGTATCCTAGTTTATGTCCGGAATCGCAAGATACGAACTTAAATTAAACCAATCCATCTTGTCGTATTTCTATCTATCCCACTTTCTTGTTGATAATTACGAAGAATATACGATCTGTCCGGATGATGTTAATACATAGTTTAAAGTCGTTTTAAGATATGGAAGTAGTGTCCTGTAGTTCAAGGACATTGTATAGAAAGCATTATTATATAGTTATTTTGACGTCTTTTATTCTGACTGTATAATATCTTCAAATTTGTCCTGATTTTGTAATGGTTTTTGTATATACCATAAAATCTATCTAAACCGAACCCCGAAAATAACGACATCCTGTATATACCGAACTTTAAATAAAGTCACAATGTAGGAATTATTTTATCTGTATAATCCGCAGACCTGTCCATTGGCATTGCGAACACAATAGCTGGTCCTGCTAATTTTACCTGTATAATCCGAATACCTGTCCATTGCCAAAACAAAAGGTGGCCATAAGGAGGTTTGGTTTCGACAGCTTTCACTGTAGTATAAATTAATAATTTCAGGGTTCAAAGTCCTCACAAGAATTACAAGAACAGACAATGAAACAAGTGTTATCTAAAGATGCAGATTTACAACATCAGTGTATATTGGTATGTATTAACATAAGGAACACTATTCTTATTATGTATCCTCACCAATAAAACTGACCGCCACGATATAACTGAACTATTGTTGAAAGTAGCGTTAATCAGCATGACCCTAACCTCTTTCTTTGATTAATATCAAATTAAAATTCAAATACTTTATTTCCATTATACAGTTACTGCATGTGACATAAATAAACAGAATGCAAACAATACAAACATGGTAATAAAGACAAAATAATTTTCAAATAAACATTTCGTCACATTAAAAATATTTAGTGTTTAAAAAAGAGAGCATAAATGTTAAAAAATGAATGCATTATAATTTTGAATTTGTTTTGTCTTAGGACAGACAAACGCAAAAAAAACATGGTGTAAGATTGTTGAGAAAATGGAGGATCCAGTTGCTAACACACTGATAAATAGGTACAGGCGGTACAAGTACCTTGCAATTAATAGCTTTCCATGGTAAAGCTAAGACTAGTTTACTTTTTTGTGTCGTCTGCGTTACGCAGAGGCGACATATAGGGATCACTATCCGTCGTCTTGCATCGTCGTCGGCATCAGAAAATAATTTCTGTCACATATTTCTCAGGAACAACACAGGCCAGCTTCTTGATATTTGGCACAGATCATCAGTATGGAGAACTGTATCGTGTAAGACAGTTTCGAATCTGCCGCATGTCCACTTCCTGTTTGACGGAACTTAGAATATTTTTGATATCGAAAAAGTTCGCAGGCGACACATGTCTTCCCTGGAAGACTTACCACTAATTCTTATAATTTTATTGCTCCCAAGACTTTAATTTGTTTGTCTTTCCAATCTTTTTATTTTGGGTGTACTGGTGAAGGTTATTCCAGAAACGCGTCCTCCGTACTAAATTTGATACGTTTTTATTACCAATATCTATTTTCTCTTTTCTTAAAAGGTTCGAATTCTAGATGGTAGAGAACCAACACATTTTATGAATGTTCTTCAAAATAGTATAATTGTTGTAAGTATATCATTAATTATTGTAAAAGTGAGTAGCGCACTGATTATAATTTAGTCAACCTTTGCAATTACTTATTTTGTTTCATGTATTCTTTGCAATTACTGGTTTTGTTTCATGTATTCTTTGCAATTACTGGTTTTGCTTCATGTATTCTTTGCAATTACTGGTTTTGTTTCATGTATTCTGTGCGATTACTGATTTTGTTTCTTGTATTCTTTGCAATTACTGATTTTGTTTCATGTATTCTTTGTAATTACTGATTGTTTATGTATTCTTTGTAATTACAATGTACATGATTTTGTTTCATGTATTCTTTGCAATTACTGATTTTGTTTCATGTATTCTTTGCAATTTCTGGTTTTGTTTCATGTATTCTTTGCAATTACTGATTTTGTTTCTTGTATTCTTTGCAATTACTGATTTTGTTTCATGTATTCTTTGTAATTACTGATTTTTTATGTATTCTTTGTAATTACAATGCACATGATTTTGTTACATGTATTCTTTGCAATTACTGGTTTTGTTACATGTATTCTTTGCAATTACTGATTTTGTTTCATGTATTCTTTGCAATTACTGGTTTTGTTTCATGTATTCTTTGCAATTACTGGTTTTGTTTCATGTATTCTTTGCAATTACTGGTTTTGTTTCATGTATTTTGTGCAATTACTGATTTTGTTTCTTGTATTCTTTGCAATTACTGGTTTTGTTTCTTGTATTCTTTGCAATCACTGGTTTTGTTTCATGTATTCTGTGCAATTACTGATTTTGTTTCTTGTATTCTTTGCAATTACTGGTTTTGTTTCTTGTATTCTCTGCAATTACTGGTTTTGTTTCATGTATTCTTTGCAATCACTGATTTTGTTTCATGTATTCTGTGCAATTACTGATTTTGTTTCTTGTATTCTTTGCAATTACTGATTTTGTTTCATGTATTCTTTGCAATTACTGATTTTGTTTCATGTATTCTTTGCAATTACTGATTTTGTTTCATGTATTCTTTGCAATTGCTGGTTTTGTTTCATGTATTCTTTGCAATTACTGAGATTTGTTTCTTGTATTCTTTGCAATTATTGATTTTGTTTCATGTATTCTTTGTAATTACTGATTATTTATGTATTCTTTGTAATTAAAATGTACATAATTTTGTTTCATGTATTCTTTGCAATTACTGATTTTGTTTCATGTATTCTTTGCAATTACTGATTTTGTTTCATGTATTCTGTGCAATTACTGATTTTGTTTCATGTATTCTTTGCAATTACTGATTTTGTTTCATGTATTCTTTGCAATTACTGAT
Organism: Gigantidas platifrons; assembly: GCA_002080005.1. Lineage (NCBI taxonomy): Eukaryota > Metazoa > Mollusca > Bivalvia > Mytilida > Modiolidae > Gigantidas > Gigantidas platifrons. Next base: position 1,298,002 of record MJUT01019009.1, on the reverse strand, counting down.
TTTGTTTCATGTATTCTTTGCCATTACTGATATTGTTTCATGTTTGTATATTTTGAATGCATGTGTAAACCTCATTTATTTTTTTCAAATCATTGCAAAATGCAGTCCAATAAGTATATTTATTAGTAATTTATAAATTATTCCCTTGATATCACTGAATGCTTTTGTATCATCGGAATAACTCTGATACTAAAAATCATCTTCAAGGCTAGCAATTTACATTAAATTTATTGGTACGATTTTTGTGAATTTTTCATACACACATAAAACATGTGTGTGTGTGTGTTTGGCATATGATACAAGCCATTTGTATGCCATAATATTCGCGTACTGCATCTTTTTTTTTCAAAAATAGATACGTAGAATATGCATTAGAATATGTTGTGAACATAAAAATGCAGATTTTGGAGATACCAAAGGGGTAATTAGAATCTGTAAGTCGAAGGACAGACAACACAATGGTTAAGCAAAAAATGATAAACAACGATTTACAAAACACTACACAGAAAACTAAAGACAGAGCAACACGAACCTCCTATAAACCGGCGGTAACCTCATGTGCTATTTACTATGCCGAATAATGATAGGTAAATCATATATTTAGCAATATTCTATGGAAGCCAATGAAACATTCTCGTAAAACGTTCTCACCAACGCCATTTTATACGTAGATCCATACCATTTAATATAATATGTATTCAAATTTCTTAAGACACAATTGATTGATATTGTTCTTCATTGTTTTCCAGTATGATAGCGATTTAAAAGATTCTAGTCAGTGTTCTACGCAGATGTTTCGCATCCGAGAAACAGTAAATGGTAATATGAAGGTTTTACAGGTAAGTTTTAACCAAAAAAAACAGGATATAGTATTTACACTTTTTTTTATTTGTTTTAGTTTTAATACCTTGGAACACATATTTTTTATTTATATAATATACTATTTAATGTAGCTTAATAATATTAACCGAAACTTTAAATATATATTAGTTTTATTGATGGAAGAAACAGGAAGCAAACTGCTGACATGAAGCAGGTTACGGACATACTTTACCAAACATTGTATCTTGTACAGCTCATCAAGGCAGTGATTCACACTTTATTGAAGATGAACACTTTTTAATTAGGCAAATGTACATCTACCACACCATCGTGGCAACGCGGCGTTCCATAATAATAATTGCTCTCAGATAGTGTACACAGCATGATCAACAATGAACTATTTCTTAACTTTTTTTTTCACAGATGTTGCCAAACCGAACATCATTAAATTCATCAGCATCATATCTTATTATGTCAAATGAAGACTGCTTTCTTTGGTATGGAAAGGTATGGTGTTACGTTTTACTTTCTAGCAATTAAAACCCGTTAAACCTTTTGGTGTGCGAGTCAATTGCATTCGAGACCCACATGTGTGTTTCCTTGTGGTGTATTGTATTGTCTTGTAATAGTTCTGCTTTTGTGAAGATTATACTCCATCTATCAATAGATTCTGTACTGAAAAGAAATAAAAGTGTAAAATTTCGTTAGTAAAAATTATAACATGTCTATTAAATATAAACCAAAATTAGAACACAGCCAAGAAAAAGCGAAAAGCGAAGAAAACAGAAAAGTCGAAGCATGTTCAAGGTATTGAATAATTAATTGTTTATATATATTTAAGTTTTCTCTTCAAAAAAAAAATAATTGAATTTGCTTTCTTGTTGCTGATATATCCATACTCACCAATAATTATTCGTTAATCGAAATAAGAACATCTAGCTACCATTTGTATACTTGATTAATATGTTTGGATTTAATGTTATTCAAATTAATTAGAAATATTGTACACATATATAATTTTGTCTTGTAGAAATCAGGAGGACCAGAGAGAGAGTACACAAAAAGTATGCTGGAATTTTTAAACCCGACAAGGTATGTAGAATGAGAAACCACTTTGCTGAAAAAAAACCATTCATATTCTATGTAAATAAAAATCATATAATTATGACAATATATAATTTCGGATATTGATATCACGATGGATGGTTTTCATAACATCTTGGATCAAATGGTCAGTCTCTGTATTTTTTTTCTGATGATAACGCAATATTAATATGTACATTCTTAATATTTCTTATAAATACTTAGCACTTGTGTTGGAAGAATACCTTTGTCTGTAAAATAGAAATGTTAATGGTCAATGTTTAACATTTCAGGATGTTTGAGTTTGAAGTTGTATTGGAGGGTAGGGAAAATAGTCGTCTTCAAAATATACTTGGTGCCAGATGTGATTACCCTTTGGAATTTCCTAAACCTGTAAGTATTTATATCTATACATTTTATTTTAGCATATTTTCTTCAAAATAAATGGTAAGATGAAGCATGCATCTTGAAAACACAGCTTGATGAATTGCAATTGAAAATGGTCTAGTACTTACTGGTAAATTGTAAACTTTATTGAGAATGATATCAACATTTTATATACCATACGTTAAAAATATGTATTCAGTTAAAAGTAAAAATAAATAAAGCGCCTCTGGAACATGATTTGCATATGAGTACTTCTGTTAAATGAGGACATATATGGTTATTTCATTTACATTTAATCACTATTCTGTTTTCAGAAATTGGAACGTCGACCACCAAACCTCGTTTTGTGTCACCATAATTCCCAAATTTCGTTTGCAGATATTGTAGACTTTGAAAAAGAGGTACTTACTAATTAAGACTGATACATTTTCATTTTTGTTTTGTTTGTTGACACATTTATTATTATTGAACGAAATTTATCATATGCAGAGTTAATGTCAAATATAATAAAGCAGCTCAAAGGAAGGGCAGATATAAGTTATCCACTCCTCATGCTAATTGTCAAATTAAAATAGTACACTATATACGATTTCATAACCCGCTTGGTGTCATGTGTGATACTTTTCGTCCGCCGTAGTAATCTGTCGATTGAAAGCTTTGTAGTAAAACATTTAACTGTTTGAACCCAAAATATAAAGAAATGGTGATTTGATATGCATTTGTATTCTGTGGTTTGTAGTGAAGTAACATCCGAGAAAGCTTAAACTTTATGATAAATACATATACACTTATTGTCAGAAGAAGATATTGATATGCTTAAACCCAAAACTTAGAGTCATACCCATTCTATGAATTGTTATTTGTATTTTTTCTGCAAATTTACGAAAGTACCCAACCTGTACATGCTATGGATGGTCTGTCTAATAATGGATATTGGATGATCAATATCTAGGGACATAGTTTTGTTTGTATGGTAACATTGTAACGTATTGTTATGGCTTTAATCTGGTGAGTAATCTTAAAAGACTCAAGTTTGACGATGGATGATATTTTATTTTCAAAAGAGCTAACAATATTTTACTAATTTTTCAGGATTTATCCTCTGACGATATCTATTTTCTAGATACCTTTGATCAGGTAAGTGAAGTTAATAAACCAAGTGGCTATACTTTCTATGAATTTGTTGATTGATTGATTGATTGATTAGTTGGTTGGTGTTTAACGCCAACGTACTATGTGATAATTAAGCGAAGACATATGGACGCCATGCAGAACACAGTAGAATGCACGGAATACCATGGCTTCATGTTGTGCTATACACTTTCTATGATAGGTGACATATATATGCTATGCATTGCGTCATTAATGTGATTCAGTAAAGTCGTTCTCTTCATATTTGAACATTTCTGTCCAACCTTTAAGGATGACATATCTACTTAAGCATACGTGTTTCTTACCGACGCCCATTGGTGTTCGTTAAATTCTCTTTTATAATTACATCTCCCTCCTTCTGAGGAGAAGTACTGTTTCCGTCATGGCAATCCGTCTATCACTATCACAAAAGTGTGTACGACCACAACTTCTCCTCCATTTTAAATGGGAATTTCTCAAAACTTCATATGATTGCTTATTTCAATATGAAGATTCGAATACAATGACGTCATTTGATAGCACATTTTTGATGCAGTTATTGACCTTTGTGATCTAGCATATTTCCACAACTCCTACTTTTTCAAGTTGCAATGCGATTCATTTTTTCTCAAAAGTTGAAAGAAGTGTATTCCCCCCCCCCCAATTCATCTTTCATTGGAATTATATATGTCTACTGTTATTACAACACTTCAACGGGGAGCCTGTTCTTATATTGCTTAGTATGAGTTTTTTTTTAAATATGTATTTTTACAATAGATATACATCTGGGTTGGACATAATATAGAAGATGATGATAGGAAACAGCTATCATGTCTAATTCTGGTAAGTTGATATATTATGTAAACATTGCTTGAAATATTCCACATTACCACTTAGACTATTACAACATTCAGCATATAGGGAGAACATGTCAACAATTTCCTATTTATCTGTAAAAAAACGGGGTATGAATGGGAAAGTTTGTACTGTAATGATTATAAAATCAAGCGACGTTGTAGACTAAATTTAATTAAATTTTTCAACGAAGATTAAAGTATATGAACAATGTGTTTGTATACATGTTTAAAAAATGCATAAACCTAGTTGACTGATATTAATGGAAAATTAGTAAGAAAAAAATTGGTAAAAAGTACCACAAGAATTCACCACAACGTGAAACCTCCATACAGACACGACGCAGCAACTGTCAGATGAAAATTAACATACATGTCTATGGAAGTATTTATAGAATACTGGTATCAGAATAAATATATATATGTGACCCAATCTGACCTACCATCACACGTACATGTAACATATTACAAGTGGGAAAAGTGTCATAATTAACCATAAAGATGTAGGTAAGACGTTAATGTACATCGATAACAATTACCAATAGTCTTAAGGGCATACAGGTCATAATTAGCATATCAGATTTGTTATGGGACATAATTATCATATCAGACTTGTTCATTATCACATATCAATAAAACAAAGAATGCCTAATAATTGAGACTACACTTCGAAAATGCCAAAATGTAAATCTGCCCTCCTATCCGGGATTCATGTAAAATCTTCAATTGATATATTGCTGCAAAATGGTGCCTTCGATTAATCTACATATGTACATATACATGTAAATTATTAATGTAATGTGTTCAGTGGGTAACATTGCACAATTGCCTGTAATATCAATATGTGTATTTGACCGCTAAGTCAAACAATACACAACACTAATCAAAGTTAACTACACCAATGCAAACCTCATTATTGCAAAAAAAATACTCACGCCCAAGTTAGCAGTTAGCATGTTATTTACTTATATTCACATTCATTGCTAAAAAAAATAAACCAACGTCTGAATGAGGCAACTTTATGAATGGTTGGTTGGTTGGTTTATGGTGTTTATCGCCATTTTCAACAATATTTCAGTTATATCATGGCCGTCAGTTTTTTTGGTGGAGAAACCCGGAGAAAACCACAGAGCTGTCGCAAGTCACTGACAAACTTTATCACTGGTAACTTTATGAAAGGTGAATAGAACATAAAAAGGTATTAGTAACAAACAGCACCGGAACTAAATATTACAACAATCGGATGAAAAATAAGGAGCAGTGGGAACGTCCGATAAAGCTTATAAGATACAAATAAGATACCAATTAATACATTGATGTGAATTTTGATAACGTGTTGCTAATGTAGAAAGCTGAAAAGCCAAAACGTATCTGAGAACATACATCCAAATAGATAATGTAGCTTATATTAACAAAGATTCTACTCCCTCAGGCATAGGTGACCTTACCCGATTTTGGATATCTTGTTTGGGCCCTTCGGTTTTATTGCTTCCAAAACTTATTTAAAAATCATTTGGCTTTCCAATCTTTCGGTTTTGAGCGTCACCTGATGAAGGTTATTTCAGAAACGCGTCGTGCGCACTGATTTTGATATCTATGTTTTTATTTATGTTCAATCAATGTTTTATCATGAATAATTGATAATATATTTTTTTGTGTTGCTATTTATAGAAATACATAGAGGATGACACAGCTGCCAGATGTATTGAAGACGTCAGTATCTGGATTGTATCACAGAGCCATGAACCAGAAACATTTATTAAACACTTCAGGAATTGGTGCAATACTCCGTATGGGGTATGTGTAATATATATATATTATCAATTGTGATAGATAGATAAATAGGGTCTTACACGGGGAGACTACGCCCCCTCAGATACGATCCAAATCTTATCCTCGGGTGTCTCAGATGTTACGATAGTGCACCTGCCATGGTGCTTGACTCCCTTTCTCACAACTTTCTACCGTGTCAATGTTTGTTTACTTTTTGCTGATAAAAAACGACCTCCCTTTGACAGTAGTTCCGGAAAATGAAAAATGTGGGTTAATTAAATTTGCATTGGTGTTTATAGCTGTTGTAGCATTTAAGGATACGGTCTATATATTGTATAATGAAACACATTTAAAAAAAACTTCAGTAATGGAAAACAATTTGCGGGAAAATACTCTGTAGCTTGTCTTACCCCGGAGCCTAAGTTAATGGACTCACTTTATCCAAGGGATGAGAAATTAAGTCCATTTGAACACAATTTCGTCGATGTTATGACATAAAACATAGGTATCAGGAGTACTATTTTTGAACATGTTTTTCAAAATAGTTTTCCATTTCGTCTAATTGGCATGTCCTAATGATAAGAATTCAGGATGAATCAACATAATTATGTAGTACCATCCGGACTAGACGACGGAAATTGATAAAATAAAACAGTACGCTTCATATTGAAGTTTATCTCTATAACGCCAACGGAAATGTTAATAATTCATAATTTTAATATAGCACCACACTTTGAAGGGTCCGTCCTCAGTGGATTGCAAAATTGCGTACTATGTAATATCAGTATTGAATTAATCTGCACTAATTGGTCCGACGATGCAGGATATCAAGTCTTCCTTGTTCATATTGATAAAAGGATACGACATTTCCAAGCTAATTTAATTAATTGACCTATTTAACTGGAAACAGGTTAAGTGATATAAATTAAAAACATTATTTGTTATAAAAGATTATAAAAGTGAAAATTGTTTGGAAGATACAGTAAAAGAGATGAAAGAAGAAGCTGTAAAATATCAGAACACGATAGAACTATTGAAAATTGAAATGTCTTCTACTGAAAATAGAGCTATAGGAAGCATAGAAGATTTAAGTAAACTATTTCGAGTCAGTTGTAGAAAGGGAGGGAGAACTGAAAACAGAAGTCCAGTCGTTACAAATTACACTACAAACTGTGGAGGAAGACAAAGAGAACATGGCTAAGCAATATGAAAATGAACTGACAGATCTGAGAGACAAAGCTAGAACTATGGAGGATACTAATTGGAAGAAGTTGTACGAGGATTTAATGACAACAGTAGAACCATTCATGTCACAGTTAGATGCCTACGAGATGGAGAAGACAGCTTTATTAGGTAGAAGTAAGTTTGCCGAAGCTGAGCCGGACAAACTAAGTACAGAGTATAGTAAATTACTGGGGCATCAAAATCAGAAACAGAAAATACATCACATCATCAAAATAAAAGAGGAAAATAATAGTCTTAAAAAAAAACTGCGACATTGAGGGAACAAGTCAATAAACTAAACAGAAGTAACCAGAAGCTTGAAGAAAAAATGTCTGGTACAGAGGGCAAACGTAGATTTGATTCTTCCAAAGCTTTCCAAGAAAATACAGCTCCTCCTTCAAGCCCACTTAAAGATGGCTAGTGTAGTGTTGAAATACTCTTAACTTTAAATATTATTAGGGTACAGTCAAACCTGCTTTAGTAACCACTTATATTAAACAATAACCTGTATAAAAAAAAATAATAATAAATAAAAAATTTGTGTTTTTATATGAAACGTTCTACTTTTCATTTTCCTTGATTAATATGTAGTCATATTACCCCTTTGGTATCTTTAAACTCTTCATATAATGCCAATTAAGTAGTTTTCTTTCCCTAATCACACTGCATTGTATAATGTGTACAGCGCTTCCGTTTGTTAAGAAATATTATGTAAGATACACACTAGGGCAATCGTTTCCAATGAATATTTTATTAGGCACACTTAACACAATACTCGGTTATGACTTAGCTCTATGACTCATTATCAAGCATGCTTGTAGGTAAGATTTCATTAGAAATCTAGGTCGAAATAAGAAAGAAATAGATATCACCATAAGCTATTTGATTTATGTAAAACTTGGTTCTGTTTTACAAAAGTGGGAATAATTGAGGTGACCCAGATAATAAAACAGGGATCCAGTCTGGGTTATTGCATAGTTCATCGATGTAGTATAATATGGACAATGATTCCCCTTAGACCTATATAACCATTTTCTTCCATCATCATAATCATGTAGTTGTAACCAGATGCGAGTTTGTAATAAAACTATACTTCTCAGACTCATTAACTTCACAACTGACAATAAAGCAATTAGATTTCTATAATAATCAATGGATTACACCTAATAAGAAAGGATATGGATGAAAGAAAATCCATATGAAACCCGGGCAAACATCAAAAGTTGAAGAACAGTGTGTTATTGCCTGTTGACATTTTAATCACCACGTGGACGTCAATGATGAACGTAGCACGTATTCAAAGTAAATATTAGACAGTATTTAGATGGCTGCATGGCAGCTTACATCAGATCAAGGAGAAATCGACGTCTTAATATCAAAATATTATTAAACAATCATCAAGTATTATTCATAATCAGCATGCTTGCAGTGATGTGGACAGATTAACTGATAGTTTGGGAAAGTATATTTCAAATGTACACCAGAAGGTCACATCAGAAGGTCTGTAAACAAAACACTGCTAGCTTATGCGTATAACGTGTTGATACTGTTGAAGAGGTCAAGAACAAATGTCGACTGTACAATTTGTTATTGCGATAACGTAATGTCTGGCCACTGCAAAGAGTTAGTGTGTCTTCTTTTTATATTCCTGTGTCTTTCTTTCGTTGACAAAATTTGATTGATTTTACGTCAATACATTAGCCAGATTATCTACCAATGACACTTTTGTGGTATCCATAATTCCCATAATACACTTGTTTCTTGCAAAGCCAATTAGTGTTTCGCTTTGTGAAAATTTGCTGTTTTGTCGTGCATCATGAACAGCGACAGACATATGTTGCCTTAGTTGAGTAGACACTAGCTGTTGAAAATTCAAAAAATGGCGTGTAACGTTTTATCCATTTTCTGTCGATGGAAATATATACGATATTCTCTGGGGGTAGTATTGATGAGACAACAAAGAAGTCAACAGAATAGTGTGACGAAAAGATAATTAATTCTATATATATATATATCTAGAATTAATTATCTTTATATATATCCTAAGATTGTAATGAGACTTTCCGAAAATAAGTATTATTTTCAGCAAACATATTGATCTGAAAACTACATATAACTCAGATTCGTATAACACAAAGACTATCATCTATGTTATTAACTTTTCTTTATAGGATGTTACTGATAAAAAAAATCACATGAAAACATTTCTGGTCATAAATTATTGTATAAAACCATACTTTCTATTAGAAAAAAAACGAAGACGCCAAAGGAACAATCAGGAGCCGTAAATCAGTCGTAGAAGGCCAGACAATGCAATAGTTAAAAAGACAACAAAAAAAAACAAAAAAACCCATTGTGTACAGTCCAAAACACTACCCAGAAAACAAAATATTGAGCAACAAGAACCCAACAAAAACATTAATACATGTAATTCAATTTTGATATATCAAGATATAGTCAAGATGGGTGGAAAATATATCTAAATCTAAAATTATTTGTTTTTACAAAAATTTCGCATTAAATTGTTTAATTTTGAGCACTGAATTTGGAGCTTTATTATCATGCGGTAAAATGCCCTCTTTTCCATGATATTATTGTTATAACAGTTTGGCTTTTTGACTATTGGCATTACATATGCGATTGTTGAGTTTTAAAATTGTTTGTCTATTTTTGTGTTAAAAAGACTATTTCATTACAAACACACTGATTGTGAGCAATTACTTTTGCAGTATTTGATCATATGTCTGTGATAGTAAAACGTTGATGTAGTAGTTATTTGTAGTAATCTACCACCAATCTGCAGGCTAGATACCGTCTTAGCATTCACTTTGAGTTAATTGTAGAATCCAATTTATTTTACTTACGCTAGGGAACATATGGTACAAAACTAATTATAGTATAAAAAAGGACACAATAAATTCACAACATTTCTTGAAGAAAACAAGCTAACAATCTCAGAATAAAAGTAGTTATCTCATTAACGAGATTCAAATAGGGGCGCCATGGGAGATGTTGCATATTTGTCAAGAATTTGTGCTGAATTAGATTTAGGAGATAATTGTATTGTATTTTAAGTTTTTCCGCCTTCAATCGCTGGTTTTACTTTCGTAATTTTAGCTTACATGGTGATGCGTCCGTCATTAGTGCTACAGTGAACCATAGGTATGGTTTAAAATCTCGCTGAAAGAAAATCACAAATACGATTTAAATGGTCAACACACTGCTGCTAGGTGGAAGTTTTAGTCGAATATATAAATTATTTAAAGCAGCTCAGTATCCTTTCTGGATCTAGTAGATATGACCGTCCCATTAGTAGAAAATATCCTGGCTCTCAACTTTCGTCATTAAAGATATATGTAATGATATATGTTCTGAAGTTATGTCACATTCAAGAGAGTTCTGGTTTTTTTTCTTGTTTAAACTGTTTGTGTTTTCCTTCTTGTTTAAACTGTTTATGTTTTCGTTGTAGGGCCAAGAGGTTTACAATTTGGCAAGAAAAATAGTTCGGCAAGAAAATGCTAAAATAGACGTTGAGCAAGAGGTAAGTAAAATCAGCATGAACTAAAAGATGTGTGTGTGTGGGGGAGGAAGGGGTCTTATTTAAAGAAGTACAGCCTTACAATTCGTGTCTGTCTTGTATTGACTTTAGATTCGGTCATTATATCTATACATTGTATTTCGTTATGGCAATGTGTGATTTCAGAAACATAGATGCATCATGGTCATTAACTACTTTCGTCCACCAAGAATTGAATTGGAGATACGTCATTGGTTCATATACAAGTACGATTGTTTCCAGATATTCAACCAATGACATCTGTTTGTTGTTAAAATTTCCCTCATTGTACTACTTTATAATAAACTGGCTAATTGGTAATTTCTTGCCGCCGTTAGGCAGACCACGTCATGAATGTCAACTATTTTATTACACACACTGCATTAAAATTTATGATATAAAAACAATTGAAGAAAGTAGTTATACTATGTATGGCATACAATTGTAAAACACATAGACGATAGTCAAAATATACAAATTTTAATTAGTTCTATTAACTAGTTTAAATATCCTGTTTTTATTGTTATTGGAGTGTCCGTGCCAAGCTAGGACAGTGAGTGGTTATGTATTTGTGTACTAGGAGTTTCGAATTTGCATATTCCTACGAGTTTTAAATTTCTATTGGTTTCTGGAAATGTTCTGACTGTGTGGTATTTTCGTTTATATAAATTACGGAAAGAAACATTTCGCAAATATCTACAGTCAACCTTATCCATGCGGTCACATCAGTTAAACAGTCACTTGTCTTAAAAGGTCCCCTTGAAAATGTCCTATCATAGAACATTTCATTTGAATCGAGCTTCTTTTAACAGGTCATTTGTCCTATAATGCCATTTTGTCTTTGTCCCAAGGGTGACCTGTTAATACAAGTTTGACTGTACCATCATGCACGGTTATTTCTCACTAATGAGACAGCACAGTTCCTATTTTTAGCCGTGTGAGATATCCTTGTCTCAACCCGTGGGTGAGATACGAATTTCACGCTACTTTTCCCGCAAAAATGTTATGTTTCGTAAAATGTCATTGTATCAATAAAATCGTTTAAATATTTACGCTTTGTGTATTTATCTAGTCAGCCACTTATCAACTGCCCCCGAAAATTAGATTACAATAGAAACATGCATCCCTTTCATCAAAGACACACACGCTTACACAAATTAAGGGGAAATAACTCTGTTTGTTTACATCGCCTGCTAAAAGTGCATAGCTGTTAAATAAAAATATCATTTTGTTAAATTAGTGAGAAAAAGAATCAAACATCGGTAAGAGGGCAAGACGGAAAAATCTCAGACACCCGCGGGAAAGATTTCTATTGGTCTCCATCTCGGCGAGCCTCGTTGGAGACCAGAAATCTTTCCTTTGGGTGTCTTAGATTTTTCCATCTTGCCCTCTTACCGTTGTTAGATCCTTTATATTTTAGGTCTCTTTATACATTTATCTAATTATCAAGATTAACCAGACACAATACTACGTCAAGTCAGTTTCCAAAATAAAAGTGATTTGTATTTAATTTGGATCACTGGTAACATTGTATACAATAACCAATGGAAGACGTTTACCACCTACTGGCCTGCTCTCTCTATTTTCATAGTTAAGCTGAATTGATATCTTCCATTTATCCACCTATAGCTGTAAGTCAAAATTTGATTTTTTTCCCTCTTCTTGCAGATGGTTGATAGAACATATGTGAAATATTCGAAGTATGCTTATAGAGAACTGATTAAAAAGGACCCAGCAGATGAAGTAGATCGTAGTCATAAAGAGGTAGAATTTTTCTCTATGTGTACTTTTTTTGTTATATTATTTTAGTGATAAGTGAAAAATTTAAGAGGAACACACCTTTGATATAGATTATTTCATATTTATTTGGGGTTTCAGAAATCAGTCATATTTGTCTTATAGATATAAAAAGATCAATTTCGACCCACAAAACTAGTTAAACCCGCCAACTTTTTATTGAAGTGTTGTACCAAGCCAGACAAATGTATAGTTTGGGTATCATTATTGTCTGTAAGATTCTCTATTAGACTTTGGAATTGTTTCAACAGTGCTTTTTGACCTATTTGCATTACATACGAGATACCCGTGATCTAAACCCCCATCTCGTGCATTTAAATACTACAGCAACGAGAAACATACAGAATAAACACAACAGAAATGACATAAATAATAAAACATCAAGATTTCTGGAAACACATTAGATTCAAAAATAACAAATGACATTACAAGCGCTTGTTGGAAATGTTGTTCTGTCCCCGCCACTGGTCCAATCAAATATATGTCATTTTTCTTTTCCTTTTTAGTTTCATTTGACCGAGAGACATTTCAAAGAAGTGATGAAAATGGATCGACCACACTTTTACCGTCTTCCATTATGGAAACAAGAACAGTGTTTAAAATCAGCACGTCTCGGACATTATAAAACTTCCGGAAATCCTTTGCACATGTATGCACGCTGCTTGTCACCAGAGTAGAGACCAGACCAATCACAGACATTGAGTACAGCACTCTAAATTTAAATACTACAGCAACGAGAAACGGCAACATGTCTTGATGATATGATAGTCCTAAGCGACATCAATTGATCTATATTTGTTCGAGATTCATTACGCAACAGTAATCGGTGCTATTTATGTATCAAGACATAATCTGGTGTAGAGTTGCAAGAAGATGAATACAAACATTCATTAAACACTAATGTTTCTGTAATTCTAAACTAATCGTCTACCTATTTTCATAAATACGTCATTGATGGAGTTCTCTGATATCAAGGGAGGATAATCGTGTTGTATGTATGTTCCGTGTGGTGGTGTCATGATAATGATCTTGTGATTGTTTCAATAATTGTGAATTATCATGCATTATTGGATTTGGATTATGAAACCTGAATTTTGGCAACTGATACCAGTACCATATTTTTTTACTTGAGATATGAATATGCAAAGACATTAGTATACATCTGAATGTTTGAATGGTAGATAAGTAAACAAAAAACAACTATAGCCAATAATTACGTCTGGATCTTGTCATGCTATACACTTCTACTGGAGAACTAACCTGCATATTAAGATTCTCCACCAGTTTGTCACTGTATCAGTAACACTATCATCAGTAGAATAGTGCCAATTATATTCTGTATCTCTTAAAGTCACATGTCATGTTATAGTTAAGACAGTTGATATATTGTAAAACATCTCAAATATCTTACATATTACATATTAATTTACATTCTTAGTGTTCGTTCTATGAAAGAAAGTTTAAACAGTGATGATAGACAATTCTAACATAGAAAATGCTACGACATATTAAGATGGAAATCCATGCCCTGGCTTCAGACAGGCACAACAATGCGGTGGTGTTAAATGGGATCCCAACCCTCCCTTTCCAGATCTCCAACGACAATCGTGTAATTCAAACACTGACAGAAATGTTTGAATTATAAGTGGGGTTTCTAGGAAAGTATATTCTTTTCTAATCAACAATAACACAATGAACAATCTAATAAAAACGTAGATATCAAATTTAGTGCACACGACGCGCTTCTGGAATAACCTTCATCAGGTACGCTCAAAATCGAAAGGTTGGAAAGCCAAATAATTTTAAGAGTGTTTTGTCATATTTTCGGTGCAATGGAACTAATTTGTTTTTGAATGTTTGACCTGGCGATAAATCAACTACCGCATGTTGCATTAAACTTTCCAGCACAATGAATATTCAAACAAATTAATTTAATTAATTGTGAATTTAAATTTAATTAATGTCATCTGTCAACAATCTCCCTTTTGTTTGACAGTTGGTTGTTAATTACACAAGATTTTTTCCTTATTTATCTATACTTTTACTTTTAAGCAGCTGTGTGACTCATGTTATTGCAGCTATTCAAACCACAATGAATGTAACATAATAGTTTGACTTTTCCTTTTAATATATGTTCGAGAAATCAAGGGGACCTTAGGCATAAATTGCTTTGATTTCCTTATAATCAATTGCCATCAAACATATTCGACTCGGTGCTTTATAATTTCACAAGGGTGTTTCTCAATATGCAGTTCGAGCCAACAGAACCACAACCTTGAACCTTTGTTTGCTAAACTCATCACAGACAGAAAAAACCTCGGACCATGTGTTGCAGCTGGTATCACATAATAAAAGAAACGCCATGTTTTGATTTGAAATGAATGGTTATTTGAGCGATAAGTTGAAATAACGTATAGATTGGTTGGTTAAAACAATTCATAGGCAACGCTTTGCTATTCATTTCGAAAAGCATATCGTTCCAGTATTTGCAACACTATTTTTAACGTCCAGGTTTGACACATCTGTTATATGTTCAATGTGTTGAACGACTACCTTATAAATTGACATTAAATTTATGACTTGACAATAATTACTGTTCTTTTTTAGATTTTAATGCAATTTAATACCTTTTCACAAACATTTCCGAAAATACATTGACGCGAATTAAGGAGACACTGGGTTGAGTCTATGGGTAGAAAATACACTGCAACCGATGAAAAATAAAATAAAATGGAAAGTGTCGAAAACTTGTGCCTTGCAACGGAACCCGCATGGCCACTTCTAACAAATTGTGTACTTGAAGAGCTGGCGCAAGTTGTTTTCACGTGCAAGGAGTGTGGCTATCTATTACAATACACGAGGCACTCATGTCCGCCTCGTTCTGAGAGTGTCTTGTGTGTTTGATTCATCCTCCGCAACTGTCGGAGGAGTTGTACCCCGCAACAGAGACAATATGGCCTATTTATACAACACGGGGTTCCCTCGTGGCAAGAACACAATAGATCCTATTTTGTTTTAAATCCACTTTAAATTATATTGGAACTGATAACATCGTTAGTATGAAATAGAAATAAGACATAATTTCTTCATTGGAATTACACCAATCACCCGATAGGGGGTCCGCTTATGGCATGGATAGAATTAAATTAATAAAAAAAACTCGTGCTCAGGGTGGGGCGCAAATGAGTGTCTCGTTGATGGAGAATGTCATTCTCCTTGCACGTAGGAGGCAATTATTGTAATACATTGTTTGTGGCCTTTTGGAAGGCAAAATATTTCAGTCCTTTACAATTATATCCGTTTTTTTTGTGTCTATGGCAATGACATATTCCGTTCATATGCCCATCCTAGTACCTACTTCTTCTTCGACCAAATACTGACTGTTTTCAACAATCTAGCGATTGTTTTGTTAATATACATTGACCAGTCAAGATTCTGCATTATATTCTGGTATTTTATACATTAACCTCGTTGCTAGGCAACCTGTTACAGCGATAAACCGATAAACAAGAAACTGTAGTTTATATTACAGAAGGTCGTTTTCAAGACAATACAAGATCTTTATTCTCATAAACCATAACAGAACAATGGTACAGAGAAAAACATCATTCAAATACATTTCACATATTATACACAATACACATGACAAGATGGATTCACATTAGGAAGAGATTTAATATAAAAGGTGCTACAGAGATAGGCGATTAACCAGGACGACCTACTGTTATATTAATAACTCTGATAAATTTACAAAGGTTTCGCAAAACAGATCTGTTTTTGTTCTGAAATAACATGCCAAATTTTAAAACATTAACTCTACCAAGAAATTTTGTTTTCAGGTATAATTGTCTATCATTATGTAATTGTCTACATTGGAGAATATAATGAAACTCATCACCAATCTCTGCCGTTTGACAGATATGACAAATTCTATCAGAACGATCGACATTTTGCCATCTACCTGTTTCAATTGGCAATCTATGATTACAAGTTCTGAATTTACATAATGTTATTCTATCTTTATCGGATAAAATATCTATATACGTTTCGAATTCAAAATTCTCTTTGAACAATCTATAACAGATACCTTTTGAAGAATTGTCCATGTCAGATCTCCATTTTTGAATAAATTGATCTTTTCAATTTCTTTTCAGATTTTCGTTTAACCACTTAGAATTAAAATTCCCCTGCGAAAGCCAAATGTTGTTGAGCCCACTATGGTCCAAAACATTTTTCACAAAATGTAACCATGTTGATTGAAAACCATTTCTCATATTTTGACAATAAATATATCTATAGAGAGTATTTGAAAATTTACTCTTTTCCATTTACTAGTTTCGACCAAAAATGTACCATACGTACTTTTACAGATACAGACAATGGATATACACCTAGCTCTCCATATACCATAAAATTTGGTGTGGATTTCTAAAGGTTTAATAATAATTTACAAAATTTTAATTGTACTCTTTCTAACAATTCAATATTTCTAAATCCCATATTTCGCATCCGTATAATAAAATAGGCTTCACAATTGTATCAAATAAATCATACTGACATTTTACTGAAAGATTGTGAAGACGTCCCTTTTTAAGAACCTCATACATAGCCTTATTGGCCTTATTTACTAGCGCCTTTTTAGTACTCAGATAACTTCCAGAAACCGAAAAAATAAGACCATGGTATGAAATTTCCTTCGCAACTTCAAGGTTTCTCCCATCAAATGTAAAACTAGGCAAATTATTTGTGAATCGACTGCCAAAGATGACTATTTTTGTCTTGTCTATATTAACCTTTAGTTTCCACGTTTGACAATATTCGGAAAAATAATCTAATTGTAGCTGTAAACCTTCTTTAGTTTCAGAGAATAAAACAGTATCGTCAGCATATAATAATACAAATAGTTTTAGATAAATATCACGTTCTTCCTCAAGTTCATTTGTGATACAACTTAGACCAGAAATATTTTTATCGATTTGTCTAACTCCAATATCACATGAAAAATATTCAGACTTTTCGCCGTTGTATACAACTCTATACTATACATGTTATAAATTATATTATACATTTTACTATTTATTTCATTCCCAAGTAATTTACTCCAAAGACCACTTCTCCACACAGTGTCAAATGCTTTGGCAAAATCTATAAAAGCACAAAATAATTTTTTTCTTTTATATTTCATTATACTTATCAGAACATGTAAAACAAAAATATTGTCAATCGTAGAATATCCTTTTCTAAACCCTCCCTGATTTTCACAAATAAGACTGTATTCATCAGAAAAATCATTTAATCTAAAATTTAAAATGGAAGTGAAAAGTTTTCCAAAACAACTTAAAATCGTGATCGGCCTAAAATGTTTAGGGTCATGTTTATCTCCCTTATTTTTGTAAACAGGAATAATATTCCCATATAACCACTGTTCTGGAATGAGTCAACTGTCAAATTTAATATTAAATAGTTTAACATAAACATCTGAAATCGACTCAAATGAATGTTTTATATATTCATTCAAGATATAATTATCCCCTGAAGACTTATTATTCTTCAAACTTTTCATAGCCTTTTCGATCTCTTCCCCTGTAATCGTGGCATTGATAATATTATTCAACTCCCTGACACGGTTATTATTTTGATTAATATCCGAATCATTGATATCATCTCCCTTTGCGTTCAAATTTTTTAAATAATCAAACAAAATATCAATAGGGATTTCTGGACTATTTTTCTTTTTACCCGAATTAATGATCTTCCAATATTCTCTAGGATTGGTCGATTTCAGATTGTTTATTTTGTTTCTGATTTTCTGTCTATGAGTTCTAATACTTTTATCCAGTACCTTCTTATAATGTTTTTCTAATCGCTTAGTATTCTCTTCCAAATTACGAGACCGCCTAAATTTTAGATTTCTTTTTGACCGTCTATAATTTCTTCTTGCCATCTTGCATGTTTTGTCAACAAGATTATGAACTGTCGAACTATTAACATTATCTACTTGGAAGTTGGTCAACTCTGACAGTAACTCGCCAACTTTCGTCTGATCAATATTATTAACAAAAACATCCCTCTTTTCACTCTCTCATCTTTTTATCTTTTCCTCCCCATCAATATGTGTGTTATTGTCAGAACTCACCTCCACGTAATTATTTATGGTTAGCGACAATGGAGTATGAATATCAGAAAATAACGTACTACAATCTAATACAGATAAATCTTGAACAAACTTTAAAAACAATCAGTAGAATATATGACATAATCAACTACACTAGCATTCTTACTAGTCAATTTACCATCCCCTTTGTCTTGACCGACACGGCCATTACAAATAAACATATTATTACATTTGCAAAATTCAAGCAAAACATTTCCAAAATTATTTTTCCTCTTATCCATACTTTTCTGTTCATATCAATATTCAAATCTCTGATTAAAAAATGAGAATTAGTTATATCTAACATCCCGGAGAACTCGTCGTACTCAGTCTCCGTATAATCAAGATCTTCCGTTGTGCGGGCATTAAAATCACCAACTAAACAAATATTTTAATAATTAGCACTATAATTTAAAAATTAATTTCCCATCTCACTAAAAGGGTCACCTGTACAATAAATTGAATTCTCAGGGGGTATATATACAATTCCAAAAATCACGTCTTGACGCATACGAAATAATTGCTTGTCTACTTTAAACCATAAAACGTATTTACTATCTGATTCAAGTGGATGAATAAAATCTCCCAAATGTTTTTTAAACGCTAAAACTATGCCCCCAGATTGTGTTCTATTTATCTTAAATCTATTTTACATAATAACATCAAAACCTGGTAAATTTATTTCGTCTGCATCATCTGTTTTCGTTTCTACAAAACATAATATTTCATATTTATTTATAAGTTCAATAAAATCAGGGTATTGTGCACGTCTAATCAAACCACAAACATTTAATGACAATAAGTTAATTATGACACCTTTATTTACACAATCACAGTGTTTACTATTTATATCATTTAAAATACAGTTATTATGTCTATTTATATTTACACAATCACAATGTTTACTATTTATATCACTTAAAATACAGTTATTATGTCTTCGCGGCAATATATTCAACATAGATAATGCTTGCTACTGTGCATCATTGACCTCTCATCATTGTGATTTGTATTTTGAAAAATTAGTATTCGGTGATCAACATTTTTTTTTTATCCTACCATACTTTCACGGTCAAAATAAAACTATGCTATGTGTGTTTAAGCCCATCTTCAATAACATTTCAATAATATCGTAGCGGTCAGTTTTATTGGTGTTAGAAACTAGAATATCCACGAAAACTACCAACATGTCATTGGATAAACCTTATTGCATAAAGTTGTATCGAGTACACCTTGCTATTCGAACTGACAACGTCAGTGGTTTAGGGAACTGATTGCCTTGGTAGATATCAATCTAAATATCATATGATCACAACCACAGTATCAAAAGTTCAAAAAACCATAGGAAACAAAACAAAAAACAAATAATAAAAATTATTGCATGTTTGCTAGGATTTTCACCTGTTTGGCTATTTCCTAATGACTGATAAAAATAACTTCTATTAAAATTGGAGCCATTGTGATAATATGCTAAATTAAAGTTCAAATTCGTTGTTTAAGGTGGTATCTAACACTATAGGGAGGTAACTCTATTCTAACATACCGGGATCAGTGAAGTGTTTTAAAAGTTAGCTTCAATTGCAAGCGTTTAGCTGACACAGATGTACAATGTTTACAAAACGGACGCTGTGCTGATGGGACCTAATGATTGTTTTGCATTTTTAGTGTCTCTAATAAATAGTATTAAAATTTACTGACAATATCTAGTATAAAAATATTATAACGATGGGTAGAGATAGGTGTCACCATGGTTACTTTATGGCAAACAAGACAAAAAACCAACGATCTTCATTTTTCAAAAAATTAAATAGTGAACGGAAAACCACATTTTTTTCTAGACCCAAAATTACATGACCACAACCTCTAAACAGAACCATGTACACATAATCTGCTTGATATTGGTTCATAAATAACAATAGACGAAAATGATATGCATGTCAGTAATGGATGGAACGAAGGTACATGTAGACGCGTTGTGGAATTAGATGCTAGATGTAATAACAAGGGAGATGTACTGCTGTCGGTGTAACTTGTCATTACATTTATCCAATACAGTTGGTGAGAGGTATAAAAAGGTCACCAACTACAATACAATTGCGATTTTTTTTATACAAAAATATAATAATCAGTATCTACATTTTACCCCAAATACTCTGTCAACTAAGGTTCCAAAAAGGGAGGGGCATTTTACACTAACATATGTAGCTTAGCCCAGAGTTCTATGGTACTGTGGTAGTTATAGCCTTTGTTTTATTAAACACAAACTTGTATGTAGGAAGAAAGGAAAAAAATTATCAGATGAGCTCCCAGAAAAATACAATGAAAATCTGTTCAACGTATTTTTAAGAATCAAAGGGAGATTACTTTGGTATACCGTGGTAGTCACTTGTTATTCCAGTACATTCTATATTATTACTTTCAACTTCACTCATTAAATGTAATATAATGAAATAAGTTACTATTCATATAAGATGGTCACATTATTAGCAGATAAAGATAGTTATTCAGCTATCATGCACTCATATGGACTTAAAATGGTAAGTTTTTTCTCCGGAAAATAGGGGGGGGGGGTGACAAAGTATGTCGGCTGTCCTTTTGGTCGGTTGTAAAATTCTGAAACTTAGACAGTGTTACCTAATATTGGTCTTCAAATTACATAAGGATTTTGGAAGGAAATGAACGACACAATTTTTAGATAACATTGTTTTCTTAAAAAAAAAAGGTTTTTAGGATATTTTTTTTTCTGGGGGAGGGGGGGGGCATTTCTTGACCTAAATGACTGCCCTGCTTTTCCTAATTTGGACAGTATCACACATGTAAGTATGGAAATTATTAAATTAAATGTAATATAATCAGGGACGGATCCATGGGGGGAGGGCGGACCCGGGGCGACCCCCCCCCCTAAAATTGCAAAAAAAATATGATTTTTATGCGTAAAATCGTGATTTTTCACACAAAATACCCAAACAATGTTTGCGTCTCGCTCCGCCCGGCGCGATTATTTTAAGTGCCCCCCCTAGCTTTAAATCCTGGATTCGTCCCTGATAATGGAATCAGTTAATATTCATATAAGATAGTCACAATAAGGAGATAAAGATAGAGTTATCCAGCAAAATGCACTCAATGGTGCTTTTTGTTAAAAGGGGAGGGGTGAAAAAGTTCACCGGTTCTCTGTTTCGGTTGGTTGAAAAATTCTGAAACTTAAACAGTGTTACCTAGAATTGTTCTTTATATTGTACGAGTTTTTTTTTAGAAAAATTAAACGACACAATTTTTCTATAATTATGACTACTTAAAAAAAATTTTTTTTTGCCGTTGTATTTTACGACATTTCTTGGTAAAATATTCTATTTTTTATCTAAAGAAATTGCTAATTTAAAAAAATATCCATAATGTTCGTGTTAATTAGCTGGAACTGGTATCACACTTTCAAAATAAGCTTAACTATTTAGTAAATTATTTCTTTTACCTCCCAAAAAAGGAAAACCAAGCAATAACTAACATTCTTGTCATCTACGGCTATACCTTCGATTTAAGGGGGGGGTGTTAAAATGAAAGTGTGTAGAATCCCTTGGTTAAAATCTTTTACTTTTTTAATATTTGTTAGGTAATATCATAATGTTTAACATACAAAAAAACTAAAAAATTAAACGACAGGAAAATTTTGGGTCAGGTGCTGGGTACCACCTTAAGCAAGATATTTGTAATCAGTATATGTCATTTGTTTTTTTCAATTATAAATAACAAGTTGTCAACACCATATGAAATGTCACTCAGTGGGTTTAAACTAGGTATGCAAATATTATAGGTGTTGTTCCTGTTATTTCAGGGAGGTTATATCAGTACACAACTTCTACTCTACTCCAGCATTTTGGTAACAAAAACAGGTATAACTGATTTCGGTAACAGAACTTAGCATATCAAAAACAAAGGAACACAAATAGAATACATCCCCCACACCACCCAAAAAAAAAAGCAATTAGCAAATAAGAAAAGAAATGAAAATGAACGCAAAAAAACGGTCATGATGATTTGGAACATGTCTTAGAGCGTAATGTAAGCAGATGAAACGGATTAATTAGGCAAAACAAACTAAACGAACCTGGACAAAACCACAGCAGGGGCTGGAGTAGTATGATTAGTCTACCACAATGTGACAAATCTAGCTAACACAATCTCAGATTGTTTTAAAACAGCACATACAATGAAGTTGTCTGTCAAATATATGCTCAACAAAAATATTCTCGAAATCTTGTTTCTGCAACAGTACGCTTACTAAACAACCAGCTTTACTGTCGTGCTTCACTAAATTAGATATATACGTTCTTAGTTGAATCTCGTTATTAGGTTGATTATGCAAATGAGTTTTAGCATTTTAAAGTTAGAGAAAACCGAAGGGCCATTCAGCAATAAACAATCCAGAGACACGGGCTCTCGTAAAGAGCAAGCAGTTCCTTTGTCTCAGAATGCAATAAGTATCGGCATATATGGACAGCAATGTTAATCTAAAATCGCATGAACACTCATGACTTCGTTTTTCTTCCGTTGAACCTGTCGAGAAATAAATGTTTTTGCATGTAAGTCGGTGTGGTACTTAATAAAAAGTATGGTACTAAGAAGGCTCCACATTAGTGATAATTTTGCTTGACTTTAGTCAAGAATGACATGCATGTTTTGACACAGGCTTCATGATATCCAAATGGTTATCAACAAAACATGAAAATATTCTTAAACACTTTAATGGTTTCAACAGAGTATATACAGTAACTTGTACAATCTAATTAAAATTAAATATTTGTTGGATTTTATTGTTTGCTTTTCTGTTGTACTAACATTAAGCGACATCCCGCATGTTGTCATATCAGGAGTCATATTTTTATCCGTCCAATTAGCGACAAGGCTCAAAATGTTGCGTTATTAAAATCGACGTTGTCAGCCCCCATGTACAAAACGCAATATCAATATTTATGTCAATTTGTCTTCTTAAAATGTCGTTGACTCCGTTTTAGGTTTACGAAGGAACCAACTCACGAGCAATGCGCGATTTTTCATCTGTCCAAATTTAAAAAACGTAAGCTTGACTGTTCTTAGAGCGGTAGTTCGTTTATAGTCAAAGCGAGCACACGCTGAGTCTGTTATCCGGTTGTCCAATATATTTTACTATCTTCCTCCATATGATAGAACAGTCGAAGGTGAATGACAAATTACCTGCCATGACTTCATACGGGATGTCGATAGATATTAGTGTATTGTACAAAAATCCAATAAACGTCTTATTTTAATTAGATGATAGCATATATGTAAAAAGAGGCACATATTACATTTACAAATACGGTAATTAATTATAAAATTAATAACAAATCTACCTTATCAATGAATGTTGTAATGTTAAATCCTTTCACATAAAATAAAACGTCATAATACTGATATTCTTTAGCTCCCGATTCTTTGATAAATTGAAAATGCAATAACACTGATCAAAAACAATGTTATAAATATAGCAGTTACGAGAAATTTTTTCAAGCTGTCGTCTGCAACCATACTTTCTATCTCCAATGACATTCGCCTTAATTTACCAAGTTCTCCATTCGGAAGTTTATGGTTCCTTATAATGTCATGAAATTGTAACATTTCTTCATCTTCGCAAATTGCTTGTGATGAATTATTTGTAATTCTATTTCCATTAAATCCATTAAAAGCAGATGATCGCCTTCTTGTAGGATCACCGCCTTTGAAAGCTGCTAGGTCACCGGCTAAAACGCTTGAGCGACGTCTTGACCCATCAAATTGTTCTTCCGCAATATCACTAAGGGCAACGCTTGACCGTCTGCGTTGCAAAATATAATTCCTCATCTTGTTAATTTACGCTATTTTCAATCATTGTGCGAGTCTATTCATTTCAACTTCTAGAAATTCACTTAATTATGTTGCAGCTTCAAATTAGAGGAAGCAACGAACAAATTTCCTGCATGTAATCTGAAGTCTACGCAATGTCGAAATAGTTCTTGGATTTGTAATCGTGTTTGAACATTCTGATCTACACAGTTACTGAAATGAAAAAAAAAATAATTAAGCTTATAATATGCTTCAAGACACTTCTAATAATCCGTTGTTATCGTACTATAAATATTGTCATTATTTCCTTTCTCTTTATAGCTGTTGTGTGGTCGTAAAAATTATAACAATCATGAATGTCGATTTCTTGAAATGGACAAATCTCGTTACGCGTTTCTTTTCCTTATCTATTGGTCGTAAAATATTTTAGCATGTACATTTAATACCAAATACCAAAACATGTCAAAATGTCGATCATTGGAATTATTATTGTGTCATTTAGGTATTGTACATGTCGACACCTCTGAGTGACAACGTTACATTATTGTTCATTTCATCGTCACGTATGATCGCTTTCATTAATATCATCTCCAAAAAAATCAAAACGTGTCGTTACGTGAAAGTTATTGGTTCTGTGTAGTACACAGTATTGATTATATTATTGTCCAAATAAAGGTTATTGTAACAGTATATGAATATTACACAAATATATTAATTAGTCTACATTGAATAAATTATTGTGTCTTATAATAATATTTATAAATTCTTGACATCGATTTTATTCTATAATTATAAAAATCAATTTAACATTAATCATTCTAAGTACTTGGAAGTTTAATCCTGGTATTAAATGCCATGTGTGATCTAAGGACACAATCCGAACGCTGCTTAATACTAAATGGTGCATGATATACAAGAAGAGTTTAAAGATACCAAAGGGGTAATCAAAATCCGCATATCGAAAAACAGGCAACACATGTGGTTTTTATACCATGTGTTACATAATTTTATACATGTACTGCGCTTTAGAATAAATATTATTGAAACAAATTTCGATGCCGGAACTAATTCGGGTCAATAATTTTGCACTTGTGTCCTGTTTTTTCCTTAATACTGTGTGTTTGTGGGGAGGGGACCAGAGGCTTAAAATGATTGACCTTTATATATGTATAGTATATCTCCTCCTGGGTTCTAAATTTTAAAATTCATCATTGACAGCCAAGGGTTACGACCTCTCCTTGGCCGCGTTAGCTGGATTTTTGTGGTCACACGGTTTGGGTTGAACTGGATGCATCCAACGATAGCTGCAACCAATCAGAAAGTGTCATAGAAAAAAACAACAAATGTAGCTGCTAACAAGTAGTTTTTTACGTTTTACGTACAAGGAGCGTGACATTCTCCAAAGAAGTACATTGTATATCCTAATGGCGATGTGTGAATTAAATTTGTCAAACACAACTAGCAGACCATCTTTATGAATGAAACAGTACCCCTTTTCGGAGAAACTATGTCATATCCCCCCCCCCCCCCACGGATTCCTCGGGAAACAAATGTATTACATTAAAATGTACCAAGTACAGTCTACACGGAAATTTAGAAATCGATAACAGTACCGTACATACCATTATACTGCAATCAGTGCATTTCACCCTCTATAAAGGTACAGTTGTATAAAGTCCCCTGGTACACCGTGCCTTATGTAGAGCGAAGCCCCATATACATTGATCGAACACGGACCCAGCATAGACAATTCAACTATCCAATGTTTGTGACTTTTTGTACTTTAAATAAACAATGTTCTACCTAGAATACACACAACATACAAAATGTACATACATTATCAGGAAATATAACATTTATTTGCCCTCTCTTCGAAACAGGAAAGAATATTTTACGATAGGTTCGCTTTACTTCCTGTTTCGCACAATACAAATAAATGTTATATTTGTCGACAATGAACGTGTATTGTGTGTTTATCTAGTGTGTGTTTATCTAGTGATCTCCTCTTGAATATTATCAATTGTTTGGTTGTCCTTGAAAAGGAAAAAACCCCAATATATAAGATAATCCTCAAAACCAACCGCTTTTAGTAAGTTTAATTTACAATGGACGTAATTAAATCATAACAATATTTTACATAGAAAATTATGTCTACTCCGGTTAACAAAATATGTTCCGTTAATCTTATCCCTTACACCGACACTGTACATTAATGAAATGACCTTAGCTGAATGTATTGAGGCAATTCTTTGAAGTATTGGACATTTTTAAATTTTCTTTTTTATTTTGGAAGGATAACAAAGACAAGCAAAGGATATGGTTCTTGAAGGGGCGTCCGATAGTTGCTTTAAACGAATCACATACACAACTAACGCTAGACTTAAGAAGACTCTTTAGGGACCAATCACGAAACAAGATTATATATTATGTACCTAAGTGTTCTGAATATTGCTCCTGCCACACCGGAAGGAGTGGTATCCCTCATGGAGGATATTCGCGTTTAAAATCTTAAGAAAGGTTATTAAGTAACATTTATGGTTAACAAGATTGCGGACCATGTTTGTATCAATCATTTAAGCAAACTCAATTTTGATGAAATTTTTAATTGAAACCAAGCCAACTGAAAAATGTAGACCTTATAAACGACAGGGAGGAAAAAAAGTGGTACGTAAATAAAATGGCGGATGTTATTCAAAATGGTGGATGATGTATGGCAGAGGTGAAATTCTGACGATCTAATAATATAGCTTATGTTTCGGAGAGTGTTTGGTACATTCTACAGCTACAACCTCGTGGCGAGGTGTACGCGATACAACACCATGTGATGATCTTTGTCGGTGACTTGCGGAAGGTCTGTGGTTTTCTCCGGGTACTCCGGTTTCCTCCACCAAAAAAAAAACTGACCGCCACAATATAGCTGAAATTTAGACTATTTGGTTTAAAACAAAATCAAAGAAAATGGATGTCTTCAAAACTCAACCCGTTTATGTGTGAAAATGTATTGTTCTAAGTTTATAAAAGACTTACTTTACCATATTTTAATTACTGCTGTACAGCTTGGAATAGCGCAAAAATGCCTAAATTGTTGATATTATTGTTTATTTAAACTGCAAAAGATGGCTGCCCAAAACATACTAAATACTGACACACAATCTACGAGTGATTATATGACTAAACAATTAAATTGTATGCCATTGGCTGATTACAATGTATTTTGTTTTTAGAAAATAAAACTAACAATTAAAGTATTGTTCAATTTAATATGACACCAAGACATTTAAATGCGTTTAAATATTACAAATAAGGTAAATTTAAGATTAACCAGATTAATTTCAAATATGTTTTTTATGAAAAAAAAAATAAAATAGAAAATTTTCAAAGGTCATTTAGAAATTCAGAAGCAATGTTATGGAATGAATTATCTGCAAAAGAAATCTGACCTCATTGAATATTTCCAATGATGTGTAACATACGTTTTAAATGTGTATATGTATACTCTGTTACATATACGCCTGATATGTTATTTGTTTATATTTCAAACAAGTTGATGTTTTCGATTAAATAATAATAAACATAAGTCTTATTGTTTGTAAAATATTGTCAATATTACAGGTTCACAATATGAACTAGTATTTATACAAATATGTTTTTGTTTTTAAACATATTTTATTCACAACTAAATGAATAGGATTGAGCAACAGGCTATGCGAAACGAATTAATATAAGTTTTTTTAAAACTTGTTTTCGAATCCCTTTAATTATTTTTATTGTATCATATTACAATTTATGTCATTGTACTATATTTATTAATTAATAAAATATGTTTAAACTAACAGGCTATGCCTATACAAGCTTTCTCCTTTTTACATATACAAGGCATATATTCAGTAAAGAAAAAAGTATATCACAATTATATCAATAATATAAGATAATTATGCTCCTTCAATACATGTAATTGTGAACACCATTAATATTTCTTCTATAATAAATTTACTAGTGAAGTGAAATTTGTAGAATTTCTAAATATTTTAAATAATTAAACATACAAAAAGTTAAAGAAAAATAAAATAAGCAAAATACAATGTAAATGTATAATGGGAGGAGTGCAATTGTAAAAAGAAGCATCTTAAATGACGCAATGGGTGTCAATTATGAACTTGTGTACAGCTTGAAATATTTCTGTATTTAGATCATATGAAAATGATCTATTTCCATGAAATAATAAATCTATATTAATGTCAATATTATTATTTTTTGGTATTAATGTCTGTATGGAATCTAATAAGATCAATCTTAAGTTATTAAATTTAGGACAGATAAGCAAAAAATGGTTGCTATCTTCTAATGAACCACTATTGTTTGGACAGTTAGTATTATCAGATAAAAAATCATTAAATAAATGTGCCTTCAGGTTACTAGACTCATTTCTTAATTGACAATGAATTATGTTAAACGTCCTTATTTCAAAATTATAATGAGCATTGGTGTCCCAAGTTTTAAAGAAGTGTATCAATATATTTTTAAAGATATTTAAACTTGGAGATTCAGTAATAGTGAGGGGCAAATTATTCCATAATCTTATAGTGAAAGAGATACAACTATCATAAAAAGAACTTGTTCTGGAAAACGGTGACTGGAATGTATTATTTTCATTTCTTAAGTTATATCCTGATTGTCTAGGTAAATATGGTTGAACCAACTCATAAAGGTATGCAGGTGTTAACCCATTTAGTATTTTATAAAATAATATCAGTTTGTATTTATTCCGTCCGTTTTCTTGTGTTTTCCACCCCAATTCATGGTATAGTTTTTCTCTAGAGGAATTACATCTAAGACCGGCTATAATTCGACCAGCTTCTATTTGTACACTTTCCAATAAATCAAATTCTTTTTTAGTGCAGTTACCCCATACTACATCACTATATTCTAAAACGGGTCTAATAAATGCAAAATATATACGTATACATGCAAGGGAATATCTATCTAATAAATGTTTAACTTGTCTAAGTAAAAATAAACGAGAGCATGCTTTTTTTTTTATAAATATCATCTATATGTTTTTTTCCATGTAGCTGATGATTGAAATGTTATTCCAAGATGACAGTGATTATCTGTTTCATCAATTTCATCTCCATTTAGTCCTAAATATACAGGTGGGTGCTCCCTATCCCTTCTACTAAATACAATATTTTTTGTTTTTTGAGGATTAAATTGAACTGACCATTTCTTAGCCCAGTTGGAAATAACTTTCAAGTCATCCGTCAGAGAAGTTGCTGCTGCAGTATGATCATTTTCTATTACTACAAATAAGGAAGTATCATCTGCAAAAAGCCGGATGTCATTATTTATATCATTCACAATATCATTAATATAAACAAGGAAAAGGATCGGACCCAAAACACAACCTTGGGGAAGACTCGCTTTAATACCCTTATGAGTTGAAGAGAAATCTTCCGAGAAAACTTTTTGTTAACGATCTGAGAGGTAACTTTCAATCCATGATAATAGTTGTTTGTTAACTCCAGTCAGCTTAAGTTTGAAAAGGGCCTTTATGTCAAACTTTGTCAAAGGCCTTGGAAACATCACAAAAACAAATCTTAAATCCCTCCCCCTATCCATATTACTAATAATATTATGATATATTTCAATCAGTTGATTAACAGTTGAGTCATTTGGTTGAAAGCCAGATTTACACTTTGACAAGATATTATTTGTTTTCATATAATTAAATAAATGTTTAAATATAATTTTTTCCATAATTTTACATACTATGCTGGTTACTGATGTAGGGCGATAATTTTGGGATGAATGTGAATTACCTTTACCTTTAAAAATTGGACTTACATGAACTATCTTCCATAAGAGAGGAACCTGTTTAATTGAATGTTTAATTGAAAGAGACATGTTAAAAAAAATTGTTAGTGGTTTAGAAATTGAATAAGCAATATCTTTTAGTAGTCTAGGACTGACACCATCAGGGCCAGCTGGTTTATTTACATTTAAAATTTTTAACTGGTATAAAATTTCCTGTTCTGTTATAATAAATTCATTCAAATGGCATGGTAGAGGTGTAACATTATCAGAAATAACTGGTTCATTATCAATAGTAGCTATATTCGAAAAGTGAGTATTTAGAATTTCAGCTTTATCAGAGGGGTGAATAAAAATGTGGCCATTATGTTCCCAAAATGGGGGTGGGTCTCTGGCTTTATATATGGTCACATCTCCACCGTGCCTATTTCTATCTAGTCTAACTGGATTTTGGAAACTCTTTAATTTAATTTTATCAAGATTTATCAAGATGTGATTCAGAAAAACAAATAACATCATAATCTTGAAATTCATGTTCAATCAAATCTAATTTAGGTAGTAAACTACATACATAATTATGTATTATTTTTTTTTTCATTATTCAATTGTGGACCTGGATTAGACTCAATACCAGCTATCAGTGGGGCATATTTTATAACATAACTAGAAACAATACCAAATTTAGAAATGGGTAGCACAGTAACCATCAGGTTCATACATTTTACAGCATTATATTCTAATAGTATAATTTATTAATCAAAACTATCATAATTCATAATAATGACATATTTCAGGTTAAATAAAATAATAAACCATTGAAACACAAAATAGTTGTGTACACTTATAGACAAGACACTCACAATATAAGAAACGCTTCTGAAAAAAAACCCATTCATCATCAAACAAGACATATTTACATACAAAAAAGTATATATACATGTGGGTTTATTCTGAATTACAAATTTTGCAGATAGGGAAAAAAAGGAAAAGAAGAAAAAAGAGAGAAGATAAATTTGAAGAGAAATTGATGTTCACGGTTAACTTTAATTTAATTCAGCCTGTAATGAATTAAATGCCTGTGATGTTTAAAGTTTCAACATATAAAGTGTTACTACCATTCCGAGTCACTGATATGTAAGAGGTCTAAGTAAATTACAAATGTACAACCCAAACACAAATTGATTCTTTGAATTTTCACTAATATTTCCAATTTTATGGTCTTGTTGTTCAGTTCATTAAACTATATATATTATATATATCAGTTTAAATAAAGGTTCATCCCAAGAGGAGAAACATTATGGATATACATTATTACTATATTGTATACAAAGAGAAAAAAATATGTCATTATACATGTACCCATAGAGTATAGAAATATATATGAAGTAACCCAATCTTGTTTTGTCACATGAGTGGATCATAAAATATAATAATATGAGTTTAGTAAACTTAATTTTGTATACACTAAACCTTACTTAGTCTACACAAATAAAAGTACATTTTATTTCAGAGATATTTTTAAAATATAGCTACGAGAAAACCCAGTTAACTCATGTACACTGCAGAGACATTTTCATTGTGTTAAAAAAACAAACACACCCAAGTGGCATTAAAAAAATTAGAAAAATAAAATAAAAAGGAAGTATTTACACCAATTAGCAATACATTTTTGTCTTAGGCTGCATGAATAAAAGTATTTCAGCGATATGAAAATGCAGCTGGACATATGCAAAAAGTTCAATGGATGATCCGGACTACATGATAGAACTGAAATGATCAATCTTATTGAACAAATTAGGAAGGAAACAAATATGTGTTATCCCTATTAAATAGGTTATATTGTATTTATCGTGTTTAACGCCATTTTCAACAATGTTTCCGTTATATCGTGGTGGTCAGTTTTATTGGTGGAGGAAACCGGAGTTCCCTTGAGAAAATCACCCAGCTGCCATAGGTCACTGACAAACCTTTTCACATAATGTTGTATCGAGTACATCTCGCCATGAACGGGATTCGAATTCACAATTTTAGTGGTGATAGGCACAGATTGAACAGGTAGTTGTTAATCCAACTATCACAATACCACTACCTCGACGCTCTCCTTGTTTAAATAAATGTACAATCATTAGTATATATGTACATGTACATGGTTGGAAAATATAAAACCTCTATGTAGGAGCTTTAGAAACAGGTAAAAAGGCATGACATATCCGTATATCAGAATACTTTGTTATTCTCGAGAAAAAAATAGTAAAAAATGAAGCAACTTACCAGTTAGAAAAATATCTCTTGGCAAAGTCCTTTTCCTATAGACTTCACTTTTGAAAAAATCGCACCGTTTTATAGTCTCACTTATTAAACAACGCGTGAGGACCTTTTATGCATTTTCGCTTTACTTCAATGAGGACAAAAAACAACAACAAAAAAACCCACACGAAATTTGACACGGGATCATTTCTCCCAAGTCCTTTCTGTTTTTCTTTTAGTTAGGTGATAAGTATTGATAATAGAGAGATTAGTCTAGAAAGGTCGAATAGGACGGAATTGACATTTTAGTGAATTAGTATTTTTCTCCCACTCGGCTCTTCAAAAATATCCGTCCATGGGTCTATCCCAAAGAACATTTTACCTGCATAATATATTACTTGACGTTGCTAAGGTAAGTAGAATGTTGATTGGAAACTGCTGCCTTTCAACAACCAATGCATGGGGGGGGGGGTAGAATTTCGATATGCTTACAGTTAAAAACAAATACGCTATGTTGCCTTATATCAAACCATTCGTTTGTACTATCCATAATCATCGACTGTTGTAAAAATAGCAAACATCGTCTTCTTTAATCACATATTACAGAAGCCAAAAATAGCAGACGTCTTTTTCATTTTTCACATATTTAAGAAGCCAAAAATAGCAGTCAATTACCTCAAATCAAAATCATTGGACAATGTGTTCTATATTTAGATCAACCATGGTAACGAGGAAGAAATTTAATATCCCTCTCCTATTTCTCCTTCTCTTTTAATTCAGAACATATGTATTAACATTAGTGAGTTCAGATAGAAAGTCATCAGTCCAGAAAGGACAAATATGACGCTTCTGACATTTGAATTATCATCAGTATGGACAGGAGAGATGTGATGCTTCTGACATTTGATATGTCATCCATCTGGACAAGAGAGATATGACGCTTCTGACATTTGAATTATCACCAGTCTGGACAGAAGAGATATGATGCTTCTGACATTTGAAATGTCATCCGTCTGGACAGGAGAGACATGATGCTTCTGACATTTGAATTATCATCAGTCTGGAAAACACAGATATGACGCTTCTAACATTTGAAATGTCATCAGTCTGGACAGGAGAGATATGACGCTTCTGACATTTGAAATGTCATCCGTCTGGACATGAGAGACATGACGCTTCTGACATTTGAATTATCATCAGTCTGGACAGGAGAGATATGACGCTTCCGACATTTGAAATGTCACCAGCCTGGACAGGAGAGACATGACGCTTCTGACATTTGAATTATCATCAGTCTGGAGAGGAGAGATATATAGAATCTAACACCGGCAAAAGTGCAAGACAGGGAAATCTCCGACACCCAAGGGTAAGATTTCAATCGTTCGCTGACGAGGCTCGCCGAGTCGGCGAACAATTGAAATCTTATCCGAGGGTGTCGGAGATTTCCCTGTCTTGCACTTTTTGCAGGTGTTTGATTTTATTTCTCACTTTTATCAGCTGTTACCTAATTGTTTTGTTTACATTCCAGATCGAGCGTTTTCTCGCAAATTTTGTTTCCATTGCTGAAGTAAATATTCAATTTATTCATATGCATCCGTGTCTTGGCAGTATTTTAAATGTATTTCATAATAAAATACAATGTATTGCACTTTTTGCCAGTGTTTGATTTTATTTTTCACTTTTATCAGCTGTTACCTAATTGTTTTGTTTACATTCCATATCGAGCGTTTTCCCGCAAATTTTGTTTCCATTGCTGAAGTAAATATTCAATTTATTCATATGCATCCGTGTCTTGGCAGTATTTTAAATGTATTTCCTAATAAAATACAATGTATTTAATAAATATATGATAAATGTAACTCAACACTTCACACCTGTGGCTGTGAAAAAATATTTGAATTTGGTCAAAGGGATGTAATGTTAGTTACTAACAAGGGAGAGCACTCTATTATTTACTCAGAGTAAACAAACATTGACTGTAAGAGAGTCATACACCGTGAAACATGAAAGATGCATGATAGTTAAATTATTAGCTAGCAGAATAGTATACATACATTAATTTAAAAATACTTATGCAATAGAATCGTGGTTAAATGAAAGTAATTCAAATCTTGATTGAAATTGCTGAAGCGAAGTAAAGATTTTACCGGGAAAAGTCGCGAGGAAATCTCACACCGGCAAAAACAGGAACTGCTCTATCTCAAAAGTGAGAAATGACGCTTCCGACATTTGAAATATCATCAGTCTGGACAGGAGAGACATGACGCTTCTGATATTTGAATTATCATCAGTCTGGACAGGAGAGATATGACGCTTCTGACATTTGAATTATCGTCAGTTTGGACAGGAGAGATATGACGCTTCTGACATTTAAAATGTCATCCGTCTGGACATGAGAGACTTGCCGCTTCTGACATTTAAATTATCATCAGTCTGGAAAGCACAGATATGACGCTTCTGACACTAGAAATGTCATCAGTCTGGACAGGAGAGACATGACGCTTCTGACATTTGAATTATCATCAGTCTGGACAGGAGAGATATGACGCTTCTGACATTTGAAATGTCATCCGTCTGGACAGGAGACACATGACGCTTCTGACATTTCAATTATCATCAGTCTGGAAAACACAGATATGACGCTTCTAACATTTGAAATGTCATCAGTCTGGACAGGAGAGATATGATGCTTCTGACATTTGAAATGTCATCCGTCTGGACATGAGAGACATGACGCTTCTGACATTTGAATTATCATCAGTCTGGGCAGGAGAAATATGACGCTTCCGACATTTGAAATTTCATCAGTCTGGACAGGAGAGACATGACGCTTCTGACATTTGAACTATCATCAGTCTGGACAGGAGAGATATGACGCTTTCAACATTTGAAATGTCATCAGTCTGGACAGGAGAGACATGACGCTTCTGACATTTGAATTATCATCAGTCTGGACAGGAGAGATATGACGCTTCTGACATTTGAAATGTCATCAATCTGTAAAGCACGGATATACTGCTTCTGACATTTTACCGCGATATTTTTAGAATATTTGTGCGAATTATGTCCAGAGAATTTCATAATCGCCTCTTCCTGTTTTACTTTATAATGATTTTATTGTCAATATATACAGTCCGACAAAAGTTAAGCACCACCTGACTTGTTTCAATAATATCTTTTCTAATAATGAACTTATTTCAAATCGGTTTGCTGTTTTCGTTACCTGTACACACATATTTACTTACCTGTGAAACAGGTTATTGATCGATTTTTATTTATGTGTATATGACAGGGTGTGTAAAGTGCCACGTGTACTTTTCAACATTTGTGTTTGCGAACGAAAGCTGATTTTTTTGTGTAGAGTTTTAAGTTTCATTTTCTATTGGTTTGGTATGGTGCGGCGAAAATTAACCATACCAGAAAGGTGGCAAACTGTTGGCATGCATAACGGTGGTTTTAGCCATAGAAGGGTGGCAGACCACTTCAGGGTTAACCATTCCATCATTGTACGACTGATGTAGCGTTTTCGTCAAACGGGGAATGTTACTGATCGTCCACGTGCAGGTAGACCTCGCAAAACGACGCCGAGAGAGGACTGGTTCATATCCAGACGGGCGCGGCAACTGCCGTTCAGTACAGCCGGTGCACTTCGTGGTAATTTAGCGTTTGGAGACCACATTAGCACACGCACTGTAATTAGACGCCTCCACCATCAGGGAATGCGAGCGCGACGACCCATAACACGTCCACAGTTGACATTACGTCATCGCCATGCTCGATTTGACTGGTCACATGATCATTTGGGGTGGACTATTAGCAGATGGAGACGGGTCCACTGGTCTGATGAAAGTCGTTTTTTGCTACGCCCTACCGACGGTCGTGCAAGGGTTTGGCGCCAACGAAACGCTTCATTTCAGGACAGCCACATTTTGGGCACAACTGCTTTTGGAGGTGGGGATGTAACTGTCTGGGGTTGTTTTTCCTTTGACTGTAAGTTGGACTTGTACGTTCTTGATGGTAATCTGACAGGCCAAAAATACCGTGACAATGTGCTCGCTCCACGCGTAGTCCCCCATTTCGACAATCATGCGTTGGCTGACAGGCCAATGTTCATGGACGACAACGCTAGGCCACATAGAGCCCGAATTGTACAACATTTTTTACAGCAAGAGGCTGTTCAGACAATTCCATGGCCTGCGATGTCGCCAGACATGAACCCTATAGAGCATGTATGGGACTTTATTGGCCGAAAAATTAACCAACGCAATCCAAAATGTCAAAATATTGAAGAATTAATAACTGCTATCTTACAAGTGTGGCAACAGTTCCCCCAAGAACGGCTTAGGCGTCTTGTGCGAAGCATGACGAGGCGTGTTACAGAACTTCACAATAAACGCGGTGGATATACTCGTTATTGATTTTTATGCCTTACACATACGCACAATAGATGCATTTAAAAGTTCTTAAAATCTGAAGACTCTGCATTTTAATGCAATGTTAAAAACTTCCATCAAAGACAAACTGGTTTTACGTTTTTCCAGCGCCTGTTTTGAACCCCATTTTTGCCATGTCATAGTCACGTATTTCAGGATGATAAATACTTCGTAGATTAGTAATTTTAGAGCCCTTGATGTAGTCTTTTAAGGAGTGTAAGAAAAATGGTGATATCTATTTTATTGTTTTAACAGTATTTATGTAAAAAAATATATCGATAAAAATTTAGGGTGGTGCTTAACTTTTGTCGGAGTGTATAAAATACAATTGGATTGGGAATAATGTTTTACAACTAACTAGTCCCTCTCCATACAAATACATTAATAGCTTAAACAAAGCAAATCAAATGACAGCAAATGTACAAGCTATATCAATTATAATTAGTAAATTAAGCAAAATCATGTCAAACTAAGTATACATATTAAATATTGTTTTAATATTTAACAGAAAAAGGGGGTGGGGGGTAAAACTACTACATTGTGTTGAGATAATATCACTGTTGGGGGTAACTGATTATCAAATCTACAAGTTTGCACTGATTTGAACAATATTTAGTATTCAATTCTTCACTAATTTCGTTACATCCAAAGATTATACAGTCAATGGACATAAGTATTCGTCACCCTCTATTTTACGCTATATATTTCATATAAAACCACAAGTCATATCTAAACGGATTTTGATCATTTTTACACCAGAAGAAGCAGAAATATTTAAAGATTATTTGTTTTTTAGCATGATTTTCCATTAGATTGCCTTTATTTTAGTATTATTTAAAGACAATTTTTGTTTTCTGACGTCAAATTTACTATATATTTTAACAGAAATAAAATCGGAACAATCAACATTTGTGTTTAAATCATCAGAAAACAAAAACCATGCAGACAAAAATTACTATCAGATAAACAAATAAAATTCAAAGAATGCTGTGTGTCTTGAAATAAATTTCATAAAAATCTGCCCAGCGACAGCTTTAAAATATCTTTTTTGAAAAAATGTTGTCTGACGGGTCCAAAAACACTTCTCACGATATGGGGTACCTATATGAAGCTTGTGACAAAATATCAGATTTCTGCCTCAATAGTTGCTGAGAAAAATGTCACGAAAAATGTGCATATATGTTCACTGTGCATAAAAACCAACTAAGTCAGCAAACAGGACGTAGGAATCTGACGAGTCCAAAAACGCTTCCCACAATATATGAAGCTGCTGACCAAATATCAGATTCCTATCATCAATAGTTGCTCAGAAAAATGTGACGAAAAATGTGCATATATGTTGACTGTGTATAAAAACCAACTAAGCCGGCAAATAGGAAGTAGGAATTTGACGAGTCCAAAAACGCTTCCCACAATACGGGGTACCTGTATGAAGCTTGTGACGAAACATCAGATTTCTGCCATCAATAATTACTGAGAACAATGCGACAAAAATTAGCATATATGTTCAATGTGTATAAAAATCAACAAAGTCGGCAAACAGCAAGTTGGAATCTGATGGATCCAAGAACGCTTCCCACGATATGGGGTACATATATGAAGCTTGTGACCAAATATAAGATTTGTGTCATCAGTATTTGCTGAGAAAAATGTTACGAAAAATGTGCATATATGTTCAATATGTATAAAAACCAACTAAGTCGGCAAACAGGAAGTAGGAATCTGACGGGTCCATAAACGCTTCCCACAATATGCCATACCTATATGAAACTTGTGACCAAATATCAGATTTCAGTCATCAATAGTTGCTGAGAAGAATGCGACGAAAAATATCTTGGACGGACAGAGGTAAAAGAGTATACCCCCTGTCCCTTCGGGGAGCGGGGGTATAAAACAAATGAATAGCATCCTCAAATAAATGACACATACACAACGTGGATCATTCTTCAAATTTACTGTATATAAATCGGCATTAAGGCCACTACATCTATGTCTTAGCGTAGTATGTATTATGTTAGTTTTCCTATCGCCAGTATTATAAAATGAAGCCACCGGAATTTGGAAATGGTGAATGTTTTTTTTTTTAATTTGAAAAAAGTGAGTAGAGATTTTACACTATCAGGTAAGGAATTCCACAACTTTATAGAGCAAGAAAAGAAAGACTTGGAACTAGTTTGCAGACGACACCTCTGAGTGCGATAGTCATCATTATTACGGACATTATATGTTACTGTTTCTCTAATAGTAGTCGGATAAGTATGTGGGAGCCATATTATTTTCAATTTTATAAAATAAATTTAGTTTCCTAGACTTTCGACGGTCTTCCAATTTTGAACACATAGTTTCAAAATATAAACTTTCAGCACTAGAATAAATAGGTAGACCCGTTACAATCCTTGCTGCTTCAAGTTGTAAACATTCTAATTTTTGGGTATCACGAATACAACAGTCATCCCACAGTTAACAACCATACTCTAATATAGGTAAAATATATGTTTTATAAATCTTACTCAAATGGGATCTACTTAATAAGTATTTTAGTTTTTCGTAAAATGTGTATTCGGTTGGTCGCCCTTTGGCATGTGTTGTTAATATGATAACACCATTTACAGTTACTAGAAAGACAAACACCTAAATGAGTATGATATTCTAACTGTTTAATATTCTCACCATTAAAAAGAATGTTTACTTGATCTATATTTTTTTTATTATTACTAAAGATGACAAATTCTGCCTCTTCCTCTTCTTATCCGGAAAATAAGACATAACTCATAGTCACCTTTTCACTTCAATACTTTGTGAAATAGTCTGAAAGGTTATACTTCTCTAATATGTTCTGAGGTACCTGCTGCGTGTAAGCTGTGGATCAATATTGATTACTTAGATATAATGTCATGAAAAAGTGAAAATGTCCGGATAGCTATGGTAAAATGTATAAGTTCGCACAGAATGATTCTCACTAGTCTATTATTTGTTCGCTTTGTACTTGAAAGGATCGATGTCAGTCCAAACATTAGATTGGAACATAGATGCACATCGTCATATATCGTCCAGTTAGTCTTCAAATTGGTCGAGTGTAAAACTGACTATTATACCATGCATTCTCTTTATTCTTATTAGATTTTTTTAATCGTCCCCGAGATATCCTATGTACAACAACAATATCACTAATTCTTTGGAGTCGATGCTAATATGATACTATGTACTATTTTTTTCTTTAGATAAAATTTCCCGTATCCCTTTAAATAAAGAACTAACTTTATTTTTATACATCTTTACTTTGACATATCCGTATATGATAATACTTAGTTATTCTCGAGAGAAAACAAATGTGAAAAATGAACAACTTACCGGTTAGAAAAATATCTCCTACATGCATAGACTTAACTTTTTAAAAAAAATCACACCGTTTTATAGTCTCACTTATTAAACAATGCGTGAGGAACTTTTATGCATTTTCGCTTTACTTCAACAAAGAAAAAAACACACAAAATGTGTCACGGGATCATTTCTCCCAAGTCCTTTCTGTTTTTCCTTTAATTAGGTGGTAAGTATTGATAATAGAGAGGTCAGTCGGGAAAGGTCGAATATGACGAATTGACATTTTAGTGAAATATTTTTAGAATATTTAACTCCCACTGTCCTCATAATATCCGTCCATGGGTCTATCCCAAAGCACAATTTACCTTCATAATATATTACTTGACGTTGCTAAGGTCTATAAATAGAATGTTGATTGGCGAACAGCTGCGATTTAACAACCAACGCATGGTAAAGTAGAATGTTTATTGGTTTACAATAACAATAACACTCTAGTACTAAGTCGGATTCGCAAACTCAAAAATTGTGTTAATTGTCAACCTAAGTCTGTATTTAATGACAAAGAAGCTGTTAAGTGTCTTTCCTCTCTTCATGACAAATATGTTATCGTTCCTGTGGACAAGGTTTCCAACAATATCGTGTTTGTATGTAAATCATATTACTACGAATGCCTAATCAAGGAATTAGGCATAATTAACAACACCTCTGGTAATACCACATACAAACCAAGTTTGTTCGACAAAGATGAAATCCTAGCTAACCACAGATCCTTCATGACCTCTTTGAACATTCCCTCTGGTAAAGAGTCTGAGGATTTACCCTATTTGTATTGGATACCTAAACTCCATAAGACACCATACAAAGAAAGGTACATAGCGGAATCATCAACTTGTTCGACGAAAGAATTGTCTATTCACCTGACAAAGATTCCGTCTGCAGTAAAAGAGGGACAATATAAATATTGTGAAACTGTTTACTCGCGTAGTGATAGAACTCACATGTGGATTTTGAAAAGCTCTAAAGATCTTTTGGATAATCTTCAATCCAGATCTTTCTCTCCGGTATCCTCCATCAAAACCTTTGATTTTTCAACTCTACATACCACCCTACCGCATGACAAATTAAAAACCCGCTTAAAAGAAACAATTCACAAAGCTTTCAGTCATAGAAACGATGGCTCAAAATTTGTTGTGTTAGGCTACAATTCCACATATTTTTGAAACAAAATTCAAAAACATAAAACATGCTACTCCGAGGAACAAGTGATCAGTATGCTGGAGTTCCTCATCGATAACATATTTGTCTCCTTTGGATGGACACTGTTTCAGCAGGTCGTCGGAATACCAATGGGTACGAATTGTGTCCCTCTTCTAGCCGATTTATTTTTATACTCATATGAGTCTGAGTTTCTTCAAAAGCTTGTAAAATATAAGAAGATTCATGAAGCTAGAGCCTTTAATTTCACATACAGGTATATTGATGACGTTTTATCTCTTAATAATTCTAGATTTACATAATTTCTTCCATTGATATATCCTCCAGAGCTGGAAATTAAAGAAACCACAGATACAGCTTCGTCCGCATCATTGTTGGACTTATACCTCGAATTTGATGACAGTGGTCAACTCAGTACTAAAATTTATAATAAACGGGACGACTTCAATTTTAAAATAATAAATTTTCCAAATATGTGCAGCAATATACCAGCTTCTCCTGCATATGGTGTTTACATCTCGCAATTGATTCATTATGCAAGGGCCAGTAGCAATTATTCTGATTTCTTGAAACGTCATCTTTATCTGAGAAACAGGCTACTGGACCAGGGCTATAAACAGATTCGCCTTATTCGATCTCTTAAAAAGTTTATATTCCGATACCAAGATATTGTCGAAATATAATCTGTCTCTGCAGAGACAATGGTGAAGGATGGATTTTCACAAAGTGAAAATGTATAAAGATAAGGAAATCAACAACAATATCAAAGATATTTTTTGTCAATGTGTGACGTAAGAGTGTTTTTGGACATTTACTTTCGTAGTTAAAATACTTCAGGGGACTCGTGGTTGTTGGTGGAGATGGTTCACGATAGATGTTCCACCCTCCTCACTGGATTTAGTACTGCGGTGACTACTATTTTACCTATTTTGTTCCAGTATTGTTATAAATGCTGTTATAGTGACAGGAGGGACTTTTGAACCGTAATGAAAGCGGGAGGTTTGGCGCCGTAAAATCTTATTCAACCCACCATTTCTTTGGAAATGCCTGTACCAAGTCAGGGTCATTACGGTTTTCCCAGTTATCCGGTTGTTGACTGATTTTGTCTGTTTATATACTTATGAGTTTTTACTTTCTCTTTGGAAGATTGTTCGGTAATTTTGTTATTACCCTTATTGCCTTATATCAAACTATTCGGTTGCAAAATCCATAATGATCGACTCTTTCTGCAAAATACCAAACGTCTATCCGTTTAATCACATATTACAGAAGCCAAAAATAGCAGAAGTATTTTCCATTGATCACATATTACAGAAGCCAAATATAGCAGACGATTACGTTAAAAAAAATCATTGGAAAACGTGTTCTATATTTAGATCAACCATGGTTACGAAGAAAAACAAATGTATTTCCCTCTCCTATTTCTGAAATATCTGGCATATATGAATATCCTGTTTGGAGATAATCACGTGCAAAACAGTTGAAATTGGGAAAAAGGGGGATGCCCTGGTATTAAAAATCTCATTAAAACAAATCCTGTCGATTAATTTCCATTAAAAATGTAACAGTAAAGAATATACATATAGACATAAATGCAGCAAATTTTACAAACCTTTACCGCCGGATTTTTAAAATATTTAAAATTATGTTTTTCATAACCCAGAAAAAAATGAAATTGTGAAGGAAAGTTATTACACACTCATCCTTTGTGTTTCGTTATTTATGAGATAAAAAAAAACAGTTACCAATAACAAAAAGCTTTTGAATTCTTATATTTGATATAGTGGATGTCCAAATTACCAAATTACTGCATTTGTCTTCTTTTTTTTTTTTTTTTTTTTTTTCAGGTCTGTTGGGTAGGGGAAGGGGTCGTTTGGGGGTGACTTTACTTGATTAATTTATTACAAATAAAGCAAGTGTACAATAGTTTCATAATATGTAAGATTCTGGTTTATATGTGTAATATTTTTTTATTTGACAAACACTTGGTATTTAATGGAAAAAATGTTTGTCACACAAAATGTGTTATACGCCTGACATCGGTGCATTATATTAGCGCGAATTGACCTTACATAAGCGCGAAAAAAGTCCTACGAAATCGCGAAAAAAAAATCTTTACATGAGCGCGAATTAAATACCAAGATTAATACAGGTAAATTACAGGATTACCTCTTCCGTTCGCCAGAAATTGGTTAATTTATAAGTAATTTCTGTTACCCCTGCACACTACGGGGGGGGGGGGGGAA
>MJUT01019009.1:1226211-1244303 GCA_002080005.1 Gigantidas platifrons | reverse complement strand
TATTTTTCAGGTTATCAGGAACATGTTCACATGTTGTTGGGGTAGTCTTATCAGAACTTAAATTTAAAAGAAGTTCCAGCTGAACTGTCTGGCACTAGTTTTTTAGGCCTTCTCCTAGCCTCAAATACCAAGTCCACCTGTGGCAGGACATGAGTCAGGATATTGATGAGAGGGTTGCCCATTTACAAAATGCTAAAATATAAACAAAAATATTTTATATTTATTTTCATTATTTTTCTTCTTCATGTTTTATTGATCAGAGGATTGCCCACTGACCAAAATGCTAAAAAAATATATATAATTCATATTTTATGTTAATTTTAAGTACTTTGTTTTCAATTTTTATGGATGGATATTAATAATAATACTTTAATCATGAAAACATTTACAAATGTAACTATAAAGAAAATAGCAGTGCAATTATAATGTTTACATCTTAATACAATGTATGAATGTAAAATAAATATTTGCATGTATTGATCATCTCAGACAAAAATAAAAAAATGTCTTTGGTTTCGGGAATGGAATAAAGCTGACATTTTGGACTCTTTCTGGAAACCTGGTATCTGAATTACATGCCCCCAGCAGCATCTTTTAACCAATTTTTGGTAAAAACTTGCAGAATTCTCCTATACACTTAACTGTTTAGATAAGAATGTTTGACTGAGGTTATGACTGACCACATGTGTTGCTATCAGCT
The DNA here is from genome assembly GCA_002080005.1 of Gigantidas platifrons. Classification (NCBI taxonomy): domain Eukaryota; kingdom Metazoa; phylum Mollusca; class Bivalvia; order Mytilida; family Modiolidae; genus Gigantidas; species Gigantidas platifrons. The sequence continues at coordinate 1,243,603 of MJUT01019009.1, read as the reverse complement.
GTTTACTCACGTGTTAAATATACCAGCTGTGATTGGTTAATCTACTGATGATTGACAAGAGAATGGAAAGGTGTACTCCCACTTCACTCCCCCCTTACTCCCGTGTTTATTTGGACATATTTTAGGTGCAGTTTAAAATGATCAATGATTTAATCCCAAACTTTAATTTTTTGTTTAACAATTCCCTATATAGTAGGATAGTGAGTGTTTAAAAAGGCCGCTAGTTTTCGAGTTTGGCATCCCCAGAAATTCCGGCCAACTTTTTTCAGTAAGAGTAGTCTTTCTTGGATTTCACCTGCCACAGGTGAATTTTTAAGTTTACCTGAGACCACTAACCCATAACCACTGAAGCGCAAGGCTAATTAGATAATTCACACCTTTTGACAAATCAATACCGTTAAACAAGTTGTTGATCTCTCATATTTATCCTATACAATTTTGTTAACCTTTTTAATGGATGAAAATCTGGATTTTTCATGGATTAAACATGTTAAACACATTTTTGATGATACAGGCTATTCCTACATTTGGTCTCAACAATTCTTTCAAAATTCCTACCTGCTTTTAGGTTTAATTAGGAACTGGCTCCATGAGCAGGAGTGGCATTCTCTGATACAAAACTCACCAAAAGCTATCAATTATAAATTATTTAAAGACAATTTTGAATTCGATTTGTGGTTTGTGGTTCTATACACTATGTACATTTCGAACCACAAACCACAAATTACCGATAGAAACTGGACGATGGTATGGTGTCGACAGAGAAAATAGACAGCGTTAAAAATGTAATAGCAGATCTATATTTTTGGAATGTCATTTTTTTTGCTGAAAATCGAACCCAACTAATAAGTAGATTTACTCAAAGACCAAATACAAATGTAATAAAGATTCTTGACCTTCATCTCACCGTTATTACTAAAGGTAAACATGATAAATTAGGAGTTATGGAAGTAGACATTTGAATGATTAAGAATATACAATGTAAGATAATAATTTGTTTACTATTGTGACACATATTGATTATCATAAAAAATGTACAATATAAAATATATACATATAAAACAACCAATATTCAGCCATTTTAAACGACTTATGAGACACTATCAATCAGTAAAAATATATACAAAATAAAACCATAAATTTACTACTAAAATATACAAAATATGTCTTCTAAACATGTTTAAATCATCTTCCGTCTAAAATGTTTTAAAATATTTACTCAAATATTGTAATATTTAACATGTTTAAATTTTCTCATGTTAATATTTTTCTTAAAAAGGTGTACAAAGGACATCGTATTAAAGATTGAAATAGCATTGAATTATAGAATATTTAAAAAAAAATTCGAATTTGAAAATTACTTCAGAATTTTAGAAGACAAAGATATTTATACCCTATGTAAATTCAGAACTACCAACCATAAATTACCTATAGAAACTGGCCGGTGGAATAATATTGACCGTGTCAATAGAATATGTACAAAATGTGACAATATAACTATTGGAGATGAATACCATTACATAATGGAGTGTGAACATTTTTCAAACTTTAGAAATAGGTTCATCGTTACAAATCTACGAGAAAGACCAAATATTCTTAAATTTAAACATATCATGACTGCTTATCAAAAACAAAATTTAGAAAAATTATGTAAATTTATACGAAATATAAATAAATCTTTTGTTCTCTAGGCTGTGTAAACCCATGTCTCTGTTGTATATACTGTATATATGTTTATATCTGTTTTGTCTTTGTTATTGTATATTTATGTCTTCTCTGTACCGTTGTATATGGTTTATGAGAATAAAGATGATTGAAAGATTGAAATATAAATGCTCATTATCTTTTTTACAACAATATAATTTGTTAATTGCCATATTTTATCATGTCCGCAGGCAAATGTCAAATGCTCGATTGTTTTTATAACTATATTGAAGCCATGTTTGGTTGTTTTAAGCTACAAAATTTAGCATGAACGTCGTATCAAAACAAAGTTGTTGACAGCTATTTTTCACTTTAATGCATGAAATCAAGGATTTATATTGTATACATCCTTGATGAAATGAAGCTATAAATACATGCTGTGGAAATCTGAAAATTTTATTTTGATTTCGATTTTTGATATAAAAATTTGCTATATAATTTTGCGCAGTATCGATAACATTTTCTGATGAAATTTAGTGTTGTTAGATGCTCCCAGGAGCGATTTAAGAAACGACCTCTCATGAATTAATGGTATTCGTTGTTTATATTTGTGTTTATCACATTTGAAAACTAACACTCACAACGACTGAATAAAATTCAAACAATACAAGATTTTAGATATACATGTACATGTATATGACTTTTTATTCAACATATCGCGAAAAATTCCGGAGCGTTGCAGCAGTTTTCCTTTGGATCTGTTCTGGAGAAAACAGACTGAACCTAATTTCATCATAAGATGTTTTCAGTGTCTAGTATAACACGATATCTATTTCTATCTATATTTTAATATTTCCCTATAAAGTTGCAATTGTGTTAATTGCCCCCAATAAAAGTCAACGACCCAATAACGGACAGGTAAAATTTACCTGTTCGGACTTAGAAATTTTCGGAGTTCATTACAAAGATTGCACAAATTTCAATTTTTAACAGAAAATGGAAATATCTAAACGTTATTTTATAAGTGTGTTATTGGTATCAATCGGAAGACAAAACTTTCAGGAATTGGTAACTATGAACGTTTGTGCGATGAAAAGAAAGATAAAATTAATAATTAGGACACAAAGTCGTCATAACGACGTTCTAAAGAATAAATCAGAAGGAGATATAGGTGAGAAGGAGACTAAATTTAAAAGCTAAATGGAAATATCTAAACCGGCTTAACACATTTCTATAAAATAAAATTCTTCAGAAAGAGCATAAAAAGAACAATTTCATGATATGAACGTTTATACGCAAAATTAGTATTAAATTCATTTAATTTGATGTTGAAGTAACACGTCCCATTAAGTTCTATGTTATTTTCCAATTAATTAGATAGGTAAAGTTAACGCATGCGCAATGTACTCTGGCCGTGATTTCTGGCCATGGTTAATAGTATGACACACGGCTAATTTCTTCATATTTTGACGTAAAAATTATCGTAGTTTTTATTTATTTATGTCGTCGTAACCTACCGTGGTCACATTTTCTTATCTTTTACGTTTTCTGAAGGCACCCTCTAACTGTACATTGTACATTTTACAACAAAATTTCAACACGAATAAAATGAACATCAAAACCTCTAAGTTATCAAATCAAAGTGCTTGACACAAAGACAATATGCTAATTATATCATAAAAACTATAAACGAGAAACTTAGCACCTTTTTATTTGTTGTTTTTTGAAGTTTTCCCGTATCTACATATTACCAAAATTTTACCATATTTTCAAGTATAGAATAATGTTCCGAAGGAATTCTAGAATATTTTAGATAAAAGTAAATACATCATTACTTAGTACACTTGTGTACCAAAAATCAAAATTTTTAAAGTTATCATTCAATAGAAATTAGCGATTAAAGAGATGTGAAATCTGATCAAATTTAGCCTGTGGTAAACACGGATTACCACGTGTCGGTATTCGATTTGGGGTTAACACAATCCAGTCATTATTCAGTACGTGTACTGAAACAGTATATTTAACATTTTGTCTTCTGTTTGGCGTGTGATTGTGTCTTTTAGTAGAATAAACTTATCTCAATACAACGAGCGAACAACTATGTAGTTAAATTACGCTATTTTTGATATTTCTGTATTTTCGTGAACACTAATTTGTAGTTTACGGAACAAGTTCGTAGGACACGTTTTTGATCCGGGAAATGTCACAATTTGGCAGCCTGCTTACGCTTTGCCCTTGTAGTCCTAAAAAAAGTAGGAATGAAGTTGAATGGGACAAATGTATTATATGCCAGGTCTCTACCCCAGTTACTTGTTAAAATGAGAAATGTTAGTAAAAATAGCCCCATAGAAGCAATGGAAGAAAGAAGAGATGGTGTGTTTTTTTAGAGTAGTACACAAATGTATCTGTTTCTGATATTGATAATCTTAGGAGTGATGATACAAGTATGCTGTACCACAGGTCTTGCTATAAGACGTTAACAACTAGACGAAATTGCGGTTTCTTCAAGGTTGATTCGGCAGGCTCTGATCATAAACCAGACACATCACATGTTCCCTTGTTGAACGAACAAACCGATGACACGTCGATAGGCAGGATAATTATTATATACCCTGATACTGATGTTTTAGTCTTGCGTGTTCACTATTTTTCTAAGCTGCAACATACACAGGAGTTGTTCCAAACTGGTACGGTTTCCAGTACTAAGGACAGGCGGCGTTATGTCCCAGTACATGAGATTTGTAGCACCTTTAGTGCCTTTTTCACCAATATCCTACCAGCTGCTCATGCTGTACGGGTTGTGATACCACTTCATCGTTGTTTGGTATAGGTAAGCAGTGTCTTTAAAGTTCTAAAAGAAAACCCAGACAACTTTAAAGATCTCTCAAACCTGGCAGACTGTGATGTTGATGTGTCAGTGACCGCAGCACGAAGACTGTATGACTAAAGAGGGAAAATTAAAGCTGAGGACAAAAACCTGAACAAATTAAGAACAAGGTTAGCAACAGTGAAAAACGCATGTCTTCTCAAACTTTCTCCTTGTGAAGCTATCTTTAAGCAACATGTTCTTAGAGCGTCACTCCAGACTTATGTTTGGATGTCGTGCCATCTTACAAAGCCCCCTCCTAAGAGTCCTTTGCAGTTTGGTTGGGAAAAACAGACATGGGTCACTCCTTCCTGTCTACTTTCAAGGTCAAATGTCATCTGACTTTTTACAAGATCTTATTTGCACTTGTGAATGTAAAGCAGTCTGTTCAAGTCGTAGTGTGTGTTTTGAGCAAGGGTTGTCTAGCTTGCACCGGCCTTTGTCCGTGCCAAGCAGATGAACTATGTCGCAATTTGAACACACAAATGTCCAGAAATAAAAGCATAGATGACGATGATGTTGACTTATTACAATTAGATGTACAGGAATGAAATTGTTAAGTGAAGTCTTTAAATCTGTCCAAAAAAAAAACCACAACAAAAAAAAAAAAACAACAACAACAACAACCCCAAAGAAAGCCTGCGAGTTGGTCTCTGACCTTGACGTGGTTGGTGGGCTTTAAACCAACAAGAGACCGAGTCCTCCTTATTACAAACCAGATTTACCACTCATAACAAATCTTTTACCAAAGATTGTGGACCATCGTCACCTCCCCCCATTGTACATTTATTGCTTAATACAATTATATCATATATTCCGGTTCCATAGAGTTATTTTCCATTAAATTATTTTCATCCAATGTTTATCAACTAAGTTTCCCGCTAGAGACTGAATTTTTCGTTCACTGCTTGTTCAGTATTTGATGTAGTCTTCTTTTTTTTTAAACTATTTTTATAAGGCAGAAACTTGCAGCTTGCGATACAAATAACTTCAGGAAAGAGGAATGCTATGCTTTAGAAATAATTTCAGCATATATTTTATACGATTCTAACATAAAATAAATAATAAAAAACCGATAAAGAATAAGGTCAAGGTCACTCCTAACTTTTAGTAGTGAACAATAATGATTTTTTTACCCTTCCGCGGTTATGGTGCCTTGATACCCGTAAAATACAAATTAAAGCGTAAAATTATATGGGGTTATATACCTTGATCATTTCTCAACCACTTCCGCTGTTGTTTTTTTTAAATACGGGTATGACCTTTGACCCAAATTATCTCATAACGTGACCACACTAGATAACGACGACATCGATATTTCGATGAGTCACGTTCTGCTCTTTCCAAAGATATATGATTTAGCCGTGTGTCATCTAATAAGGCAAATCGGCAAATATCGATACCCTGCTACCCTACTAATATACCTAAGTACATGTTTTTGTATTAACTATTACATTAAAATTTACCTTGCTGATTCTTTAAAACTGCAGATTATGTCCAAATAAACAATAAAACTAAATAATATTGATGAACATTTTATTGAAATTGGATAAGAAATGACGTCATCTTTTTTTTTTTAATTGTGGTTTCATATGAAATATATCTATGAAAAAATCACAGGTGACGAATAATTATGTTCACTAACTGAAAATTTTTGTAAATAAAATTAGTGATGTTGGAAAAGGAATACACATAACAGGATGTTGTTTAGATACGAAATGGAAACCATTGTGAACGTTTAAAGGGTAGAACAGCTGCAATAAATTGACCGTTTTTGCAAAGTTGATCACTGTCCCCCCTTACTGGCTACACGGACTTCTGTCCCCATAGTCACATCGTAATTTTGTGCCGAAAAAGATTATTGACACATGCTGCCGTAATGACTATAAATCATTATTGCCCCCGTTTTGGACACACTATTACTGTATGACAATAGTGACCACTGTGCAGTGTTGCATGTAAGGCGTAATCGTACAGAAAACACCGATGAATTCCGATTTTGAGGACCGTCCCCACATTGTGTTTGTTTGACTATTTCCAGGACAACTTGCCCATGCAAAATGGGTTCAATATCTTCGTGGATAATCACAGTGTTCCTCTGGATATATTTTTACACTTACCTAATTACAGAACTCAAGAAATTTGCAAAATTATACCAACTATCCTCGTTCTCGCTGCTTCGGATCTCTGTCCCCGGACTATGTTCATCTCCGTCCCCGAATGTGGCATTGGACACGGTGTATATACATGTGACGTTTCTTTATTCATGAGATATCAATGACTGAAATATGATTCTCACACGACTTGATCACATAAAATAAAATTTTAATCGTTTTCACTACAATAACAAACGCTGAAACGTTTGAACTGAACTATAAAATATTAGCTATAAAAATAAAATCCTTGCAGGACTTGTTCACTCACTTGTTACATCGCCAGAGGTTTCATGTGACGTTTTATGATTAAAAAATATCGGTGATCAAAATATGACCCTCACATGACTTTAGTGGTTTATGGTGTTTAACGACACTTTCAACAATATTTCAGTTATATAGAAAACCAACGACCTGTCGGAAGTCACTGACAAACGTCATCACATAATGTTGTATCGAGTACACCTTGCCATGAGCAAGATTCGAACTCACAACGTTAATGGTGATATGCACTGATTGTATAGGTAGTTGTAAATCCAACTACCATACGATCGCGATCACGACGGCCCCTATGCAAATGGAGAACCTCAAGAACTCGTAGTAAATCCAAGTGACATGTTAATAATTTTATGAATGACAAACATGCGGTCTGTGGTCGACAATGGGTCGTTCGTCGCATAAAAAAAAACAATTTCCGGCAGATCGAAATCAATAACAAACATTTTGATTGGGTAATATACCATTTGCCATTTTCCGGCTTGATTCTAAAATTATTCGCCTTTAACATTTTTTACTTGAGTTTTTTTTTTTTTAATTATTTCCCTTGCTGGGGACAAAATGGTTTCCGCTTCAGGAAGAGGTTAATTTTATAGCGAATAAAAAATTCTCAAGTCGTTACAACATTTATATGTATATATAAATTTTATACAGAGTATGAGAAAAATAAATGTTATTTTGGTTGAACATTGAATATAAAATTGACACATTTGTACGGCTCAAGAGGTAACAACCATTCTCTATCCAGAGTTGTCGTTCCTGCTACGCTACACAACATCTCTGTCAACGCCCATTTTACAAAATTTTTGTAAAATTTAGAAACAGTAAACAAAAATGTACTTAAAATTGTTTTAATTATTGTAAATATCAATAAAAATGAAAATAAATCCCTCATTTCAAATCAATTCTCTCTTGAAAATGACCCCCACTGCTTGGAGAACTATTTTGCGGAGGTGAAAATTAAAAAGTTGAAAACGATCACAAATCATTTTTAAGAGAGAATTAATTTGAAATGAGTGATTTATTTTCATCTTTATTGATATTTACAATAATGAAAACAATTTTTTTACTATTTCTAAATTTTACAAAAATCTTGTAAAATGGGCGTTGACAGAGATGTTGTGTATCGTAGCAGGAACGACAAATCTGGATAGAGAATGGGAAACAACTAATAAAAAACTACGAAAACGAGGAAAAGCGAATAATTTTAGAATCAAGTCGGGAACTGGCAAATGGTGTGAAACCACTGATTAATTGCTTTAAGGTTTTCTACTATTTTTTTTCTTTTTTGTAGCCTACCTGACTATTTTATCTTAAGTTTAACCTTTCCAGACCATATATTTTCTGAAACGTACATGATTGCTCTACGTTCTGTCAAAATTTTAGGGCATGTTTGAAATCTTGCAGTGAAATGCCAGGCTACGGAAAACACCTACTCTAAAAATAGCACGATCATCCCCCCAGAAATTCAGTATTCATAGGTCATGTATCAAATCCACCGTAGAGGTATTGAAATACAACTAAATCAATAAAATGTGGTCTCACAATTAATAATCCCTATATGCTTAACTTCAATGATCAATTTTAATTATTCGATTCCATTCAGTAGTTTTCACAATACTACAAAGTGAAAGGAACTTTTGTCTTTAAAAGGGACGACAAATGTACTTTCCTTATGTTCTAAGCTCTGATTGGTGAATTAGTGGTTTGACACCAAATCAGTCGACTGGGGTCAATGAAAATAACACCATTTAACAACGTTACACAACTCACCAAATATCGTCAGTTACGTTGTTTTTAAATCTTGAGACTTTTGTTATAATGCATTCAAAAATATAATCTTAATTCACCAATTTAAGAAGGTACAATAGGTACTTCCCAATTCTGACTTTATTTTTATTAACTGGAGATTATGAATTATGCACTATTAAGCAAAATTGTTCATTTTAATTTGTACTTTTTAGCCGAGTGTCCCTACGCTTATGTCTTAATGAATCTTAAAGGTTCTTGTGTTGTACATGTATCCTGGTTTTGCGTTCGCACTGACAAATTCATTCTTTGACAGATTCTCACTAAAGAGGGAGAGGCTTTAAAAAGTGCAAAATTGGCCCCACATTTTATTAAAAAATAATACTTGATATAGAATAAAAACAATTTATTAATTTAATTGTTATATAAATTGACGTTCAGTGATTTTCATTACCTAACTGCATGTGTCGGTCCGCTGTGAGGAAATAGATGCACATATTAACTAACTGTATTTATTTCTGAAAAGCACACATTGTGAATACATGTGGGAGAAAATTTTATCGATATCTGAGGTGGGGCCGATTTTGGCCCTTATAGCTCCCAGTCCTTTATACAAAATCTTTATTTCAATAATACCCTATTTAAGACTTAGAATGAGTGATGTCAGAATACTTCTTTGTGGTAATTATATAATACCTTTGTGTTTTAGTGAAAAATTTTAATTTGAGAAGTAAAAAATTGGGAAATACACGTACTTAAATTTTCTTTTTACACTACAAAAAAAAAATTATTATTGGAGCGCATATTTTCTTTTTGTTAAAACTTTGCTTTATGACGAAAATCTGTTGATTTTGACAACCGTATACATGTACTTGCAAATTATTTTTTACACTATACTTACCAAAATTACATAGAATTTTAATTCCAGAATATAACACTTTCTTTTGGCCATTGTGTTGTCTGTTCTTCATCGATATAGGGATTGTGATTACCCCTTTGGTACCTCAAACTCTCCTTCTGTTCGGAAATTAGTGATATAGGATTAGTTTTATGGGGTAAAATGTTCATTGTTTAATGAAAAATTATGCATTATGATTGTTTATTTCATAATATAGATTATAAAGAAAGCAACGTAGATTATTTATCTTCAATGCTGTCTACATTTTTTCATTTTTTTTTCTTATCAAGCGACGATTCAGGATTTTTCAAAAGGAACATTCGGGGTAAAAAGAGAGTTCAAGCTATGCTATGTACAGTTTTCGCAATATTCCTCCAGGAATTTATTTGTATTTTTCAGAAAAAAGTGGGGGGGTATCCAACCTTCGCTACTGCCTTTTTTGATCAGCTACTCCGTATTCTATTAGAGGGACCGTCGGCCGTGAACGTATGATAGTTGAATCTACAACTACCTGTGCAACCAGTGTCTATCACCATTAAAGTTGTGAATTCGAATCTCGCACATAGCGGAGTGGACCCGATACAACATTATGTGATAAAGTTTTCTGTAACTTTCGACAGGTCGGTGGTTTTCTTAGGGTACTCTGGTTTCCTCCATCAATAAAACTGACCTCCATGCACTTTAAAACTGAAATATTGTTGAAAGTGGCGTTAAACACCATAAACCAAACCAACAGTATTCAATTCACTAGTCGCTTTAGCTAACCATTCCGGTAAAGTCTAAAACAAAAACAACGCACTGTCATCAGTTTGAATCTATCGACATTTCCAGTTAATATTAATCTCCAAAAACTCTGCGACACTTTAAATGAAATAGGCACTAATATTTGACTGTGAATAGGATAGCAAAATGAGTCAATCGCAAATATAGTATAATATGTGGAATATGAGAAATTGTCTTTTATCAAATTGGTGTTTCCCAATAAAAGTTCAAATTAAACACATAATTCCATAGCAAAGTTACATTAGGTAAGCAAAGTAAGCCCGTGCTGCTGTTCTGCCTTGGTGTTTGGGTACAAACCGTCCCGACTACAATTCATAAAAGATATTGCAACATTGATAATAATAAAAAAAAAAAAAAGCAAAAAAAAAAACAACAAAAAAACAACAAAAAAACGTTGTACACTTTACTGCACTTGTTGATGAACTATTATAGCTACATCTTTGAGTCTTTTCTCTGAGGAGATCACCAACCGTTGAGGATCTTTTTTTTTTTTGTAAACGTGTTCGTTAACACTGTCAGTATTTTCTTTATAGTATAACCTTTTCTTTTGACTCCGTAGCCAAGGTTATATTCGTAATCGTTTTTGTAGAATGTTATATAGAGAATAAGAAACTGCGGACACTGTGACAATACAAACAAACAAAGTCAGTACTATGAATTTTACAAGATGGTCACCTTTGATTGCCGTATCAAATTTCATCGTCCGATGTCTAGTTTCATCTTCCTCGTCAACTGTGCTGCTATCTTCCTCGACTATAACATCATTTATTTGCATGGATTGTCGCCTGTGCAAATGCATGTTGGGTAAGGAATGTCGTCTGCTAAATCCATTTCTGTTAGAATATTTGGAATAATCCGATCCAATACCGGTATTTGAAGCTAACGAATAACGTCTTCGCTTAGATTTGGAATCAGACTTGGCGTAAGAACTTGACGATGACACGTGCCAAGAATGCCTCCTTTGAATAAGGAAGTTCCGCATTTTTGCAGATTATTTTTTAAGATACCACAAACGATAGTTGAACTCTGTATATCAAACGTGACTAGTTGGTAATATCAGAACTCATGAGATAAAACTAACACGTATATCCAGTTCAAGAAATAAGTTTTGTTACGTAGACAAAAACAAATTTGAATTAACTGTTATATAAAATTAATTGCAAATAACCTTCAAAGTTTATTTTTACGTGTAACAGCACACAATTTTGGCATTTTTCCATTGATCAAATGAAAATTGAAATAAGCTTAAATAATTCAACTTTAGTTTGTCTTATAATCATTGTAACGTGCGCATAGAATAAATAAAACTGAGAAAATTTGGTCTTTGTGACATGATTATAAACAAACAACTTTGTCCATAAAATAACATTCATGACTTTATTGGGGGCTATCTGGAACTTTAAAGATAAAATGATAAGGAAAGTCATACCATTTTATTACAATTATGAATCGTTTGATCTATCAATATAATAATACTGTCTTAGATAAGTACATAATTTGTTGTGATAACAGTCGTATGTATGTTTTTTTGCTTTACACGTAAAAGGTGTATATTAAACGTATATAACCTATGCAGGTGTTGGAGAAAATATAAATATACTGAACCGCAAAAGAATCGTCGCATAAATAGCTTTACTTTGAAATTTTAATTATAAATATCGTAGAATCATTTCAAGCAGATTTATAATAGTTTCATCAATTGTTTTTTCGGATACTTTTGTGAAGCGAAACATCATCGAATTAGAAGTAATGAGAAACGAGTCAGTATCGTGTAAGTTGAATGAACGAGGAGGGGTGGCCATAGGAATACGAGTCCACTCCCCTTTTTCCCCAGAAGGATGCACCAAGATCAGCTTCAGCTGCCGGCATTGGTTGAACTTCAATAAGTCGTCTTTGAGTCCCACCCAACAGATGTGTAAGCGGGTTTATGTCACAGCATAACTTCTATGCTGTTTTGCTGAAGAAAGACTCTTTTGGTTCTTACGGCACCACATGACGTGTGAGCCAGCGGTCGCAACCCCATTTCCTCTGCCCGAGCCGATGTTCTGAAAGATGACAAGTCGAAGTTTGAGGTTCAGATCGATTCCACTCCACACCATAATGTCTGGTCTGCGTCATGAGTCATTTTCCATGATACATGCATCAGTATTGCATTCATCACGCCTTCGCCAGATACTTGTTCTGTCATCTGTGTTGGAAATGCAATATCAAATTTCATCTGCGAAGATATTTCTCCGCTGCTGATGACGCTAGTTTTTTATGTTACATTGTCCATTGTAGATGCTCTTGACGATGATGAGTCCTTTGGTTGGACGACGACATCTAATGTTGTTGGCGATCAACCGACGTCGGACAGTTCCAACATTAATTGCTCTCTGGTGTTTACTAATTATCGTGCTCTTTGCATGGCTCTAGTGAATCGAATATTCATATGCTGTCGCAGAATGAACCTATCCTGATGTGGCATTGTAGCTTTAGGACGACCTTTACGTACTCGGACTTTGGTACTGTTTGTGGAGTTATGACGTTCCCATAGACACTGCATGATGCGAACATTACAGTTAAAAATGTATGTCCAACGAGTTGAGGCTGTTGCCCAGAATTCAATCTTCCTTTAGCTTTTTCTCTTTGTTCACAAATAAGTCGTGACATTCGCTTGGTGCTCAATAGCGGTACTGACGACAATTGAATTTTCTACGTCTTAAGTAAGCAAAGTTAAGTTTTTTCATGATTGTTTCATTCCGTACCATTAAATTCCTTTAAAAGCGTCCCACGACAGCTCGAGACAGTCGCAGTCAACCGTAAGATGTAGTAAAAATAATGTAATCTGTTTTCATTGTACAGACGACTTACCTCTTCCACACACAAAAAAATCACTAATATTGTATTTAGAATGACTTTTTGCAAATCTTAAAAGAAACGACGTTTCTTTTGCGATTCAGTATATATATAAAGATAGAGCGGTGTCATTATTTCACCAACCACCAATACGTTTGTACACATTTCCAAATGACAAATTATCTCTTTAAACGGTATGATTGTTATCTTAGGAAACGACCATTTGACTTTTGGGGGAGGGGGGAGCTATGCGTTGTTTATGTTTTTGTCCTTTATTTTTTAGTCTCCAATATTTATAGAAAAAAGTAAAATGACCTGAAATATTAAAAAAATATATATATTACCCTGAAGTTTGCAATGAGAAATTTTTGGTACAATTTATAAAAAAAAAGAACGACAGAAATTGACGTAGCAAAAATAATATGATTTTTGCTTTGCATGAAATAAAATTCTGCCTAGGGGGAAAACAAATGAACGATCTTTTATGCAAACAAAAATACTTTTCCGTTCCTGGTTCTTGAGATCGTATGGTATTACTCGGTCATTGTTCTCGTCCGTCTGTCTGGGACCCGGGTGGCTCAATGAGTTAGGTCGTTGGATTTAACAGCTCATACAAGCCTATCACCAATACAGCGTGGGTTCGCGCCCAGCTTTGTAAATAACAAAAAAGTGTGCACTCGACTCGCAGCCGCAAGTGATAAAGTTTACCACTTGCTTGCCCAGGTTCGGTGGTTCACTTCGGTTACTTCGGCTTCCTCCACCACTAAAACTGGTCGCCATGATATAGCTGAAATATTGCTGAAAGTGGCGTTAAACTCCAAAATTCAAATTTAAATTCACCGTCCGTCTGTAGAAACAAGGCCCCCTAAATCATGTTTTTTGTTCATGTTAAGTCGGATTTGTATACGTTTTTTTGCCCAGTGAATTCCTCATAAACATTACCTGTCTAGGAGGTTTCGCAACAGATTTGTTGACATAATACTTGCAGTTTCTGAGATATTAGGTTCCAAGGGAGACCAAAGTAATATTTATTGTGTGTATGATTTTCACCGGTTTTTGTATCTCTAAATTCTTTCTGCACATTGAAACAGATTTAACATAGTGAGATAACTATTGATGGGCAAAGCAAATCTTTTTCAGTAAAACATGTGTTTGTATGAGGAATCCATTGTCGACTTACTGCAGACGTATTACGATTCGCCGCTCGACGCCACTCTGTATTCATTATTAGTAGATAGTTAGATAGTTTTCAAAATAAGACACGCATTCGGGAATTTAACTCATAATCGCTCAGGTTCACTTCCTATATACAGGTATGGCAACAAATATATATCGACGATTGGTGGAATGGGTAAATTTTTACATCTCTCAGTGTTAAATTTTCTACTTCGTATATCAATATGGGCAGGGATTTTTCGGCAAAGTACGAAATATCAGTGGGTCTTATTTCAACAATCCCGGTCACGAAGGATCTTACAACTATGCGCAACTTTGCTTAATATTATTCTTACAAGTGAGTGAGTGATTGTTGTTTAACACCAACTCAGCATTTTTCAGCTATGTCATGGCGAGAACAAGTTAATTTTCAATGAGATGATGACGAAGTCCGCTTTGTACTAGAGCAACACACTTAGTCGGATTTTTGCAATGCTACCTCACTGAAACAACAGTCCGCGGATAGACGTGTCGCCCCATCCGGACACTTTATTCTGATTCCGAGTCAACCCGTCTTTGTCCTTTCTCCTTAATGCTGCGTACCTAGCGGAGAAACAACCAATACCAATTTTATAGTCTTTGGCTTGACACGATCGGGGCTCGAACCCACAATCTACCGAACTCTAGACGACCACGCTAACCATTACACCACCATCTGAATTGGCATCGAACATGCGTCATAGTCAAATTAAATATTTTGATGGAAATAATAATATGAGATAATCAGTTCCCTATGAAGAATCTGGTATAAATATAGGACTAAATATATTTTTATAAGCTTGTAAAAATGAAATCACCGTACACCGGTACATTTTTGAAATTATTCAGAATTACCGAAGTTGTGACATGAAAATGATCCCCTCCCCCTTTTTTAACATTCTGTTTACATATTTATTTTCAATTAAATTTCTTTATGATTTCATCTGTTTTCCCTTTATCTAATGTGTCCGTGCCCATATGTCCATACAGGGTCGCCTAGAGAAATTTTACAAGGCGGAACAAGACTGCTTTGGGGCCACGGGGACAGCCGATTGAGACTTCGATCTCCTCTCAAAAATGAAAATTTGAGGTCCAATAAAACCACTGAACATCAACGTTCATACATGTTATGCTTTTAATAGTATTTCGTGATATGAACACCATGTTATATCTGCATCATATTATATTTGTATAATATATTTTTATGTATATCATAATATTAGCTATAAACTGCCATAGTTTGTTCTGTCTATGAATGGTTTCCCCCCTGCGGTATCGGTCATCTATGCTTGTTTTTAATCTTTTTTATATATACATTATTCATGTTATTATATATTAATTACTCATGCATGTTGTATTATGTAAATTATGTTGGTTTTGTGTTTGTGTGGTATTCTTTCTTTTTTGGATTTCTATCTTTGAATGTTTTCTTTATATGCCCCTTGTGGGCCCAAAATTGGTTTAATAAAATTATCTTATCTTATCTTATCTTATACAAAAAAAATGTACTTTCTACAAATCAGGGACATACATAATCAGTGAATGCAGCAAGGTATTATTTGTTTAAGTTGTTAATTTATATGTAATAAAATCTGATCTACAGCTATCAAAATAACACATCAAGTGAATTTTACATAATTATTATTCAAAATAGACTAAAAACAATTGAAAATACCCCCCCCCCCCTTCCAAAAAAAAAAAATCAAAATAAAACGTCTATGGCTAAGGCTATGGGTCCCTTCAGAGATTCACAGGCCCCTTCTTCGCTCTCCGGATCCCGAACTCCCTCTTATAGGCCCTGGTTGTAACAGCTTGCATGTGGCAGTGTGTTACATAAGCCGCCTAGATATACTCGGATAATAAGAGTACTGACACGCTGTTGTTATAAGATTGTATAGATATATGGACACGAACACAATAAATAAAGGCAAAAGAGAGGATACAACGAAATTTCATTGAAAATCAATATTATATGTTTCACCAGAAAGTCGAAAAAATGCCAAATGGGCGGGTCACCGTGTGTGATTCCATGTGGTTGTAATTGGGCGATATTAACTTTTGAAGAAAAGAAAAACAATGAGCGAATGACCAAAGGCGTCTAGTAATTTCGTCAAGGTGTCAGTAACTAAAGATAAACTATTCTAGTCAATATACATTTACCGTCGTTATCATATTTATAATCTTATGTTATAGTACTAAGCCGTACTACAAATAACTACATAGTTGTTTCCCTTATTAAAATGTACTAATTTTCAAATTTTAGCAAAAATTGTACAGAAACGTTCAAAAAACATAAATTAATTAAATAGTTCTGTATAAATTTAAGTAATATATGTAGTTTTGTATTATTAACAATTTTAGTAAACAAAATTTACAATATTATGCAACAAATAAACTCGAAAATGACCGTTATTTAGCAAATAATATATTTGAATAAGTTATTAGTATATACTTCTTACAACTAAGATCATACTTTTAGGGATCATTTCTATAGTATGTATCGCCGGGACGTCAGTTAACTCTGACTGGACCTAAACCCACGATGAAGAGAGAAAGCATCTTCTTCTGAGCGTGAAGCCGATCTGGGCTGTCTCGTTCCTCTGTCGGGACTTGGCCTTAGATCATTGATGACCGTTCCTCTCCTCCATGAGTGAGGAGTTGGAGGAAGAAGATGCATTCTGAGTGGTTCACAAAAAAAACATTAAAAGAAAAGGAATTGGGATTATCAATCAAATAATTTGATCGAAGTTTAATTATTATGATAATCTATAATTTCAATGTTTTTGAGAGAATGTGAAGATTTACAGAACAATATTGTATATATATTTCACGATTTTCCTTTCTGATACACCCAATACTACTTGCCTCCTTAGTACATTTTCTCGTTATTCTAATAAAAAAAAAGTTTGCGATATATAACAAGATGTCCTAATAAACAGCAATCTTAAAACCCAACGCTTAAAGTCTTTCCGTCGTTACTCAAGATGCAAA
>MJUT01019009.1:1194886-1213603 GCA_002080005.1 Gigantidas platifrons | reverse complement strand
AACTAAGATCATACTTTTAGGGATCATTTCTATAGTATGTATCGCCGGGACGTCAGTTAACTCTGACTGGACCTAAACCCACGATGAAGAGAGAAAGCATCTTCTTCTGAGCGTGAAGCCGATCTGGGCTGTCTCGTTCCTCTGTCGGGACTTGGCATTAGATCATTGATGACCGTTCCTCTCCTCCATGAGTGAGGAGTTGGAGGAAGAAGATGCATTCTGAGTGGTTCACTAATAAAATAATGAAAGGAAAAACGAAGATTTTGGGGTTATAAATTAAATGATCTTGAGTTATGATGATCTACAATTTCACTGTTTTAGGAGAGTGTAGAATTTTTAAAGAACAAATTTTAAAAAAATATTTCACGATTTACTTTTTAACCTCAATAACCAGCACTTAAAATGTTTCCGTCGTTTCTCAAGATCGTTCGAGAAAAAAACGATCAAAAACCCAAACTTCGCCTCAAATTGAGCGGTATGTGAAACTTCGTCTTTAAAAAAAATGGTGATCCCCCTCCCTCCCTTCCTGGATCTACCCCATTACATTTGAAGAAACCAATTTACACAAGCAGATCAGGCGCTTCTGTAAAGAAATTCGTGGGGATAACTTCCGGTTTTGGTGGAGGAGAATTCACGACGACGCTTCGCAAGGTATGTACATGTCAAAAATTTAAATTATCTTTTTTACTGCTCGAATATTGCAAAATCAGAGAATGCTATGCTGTGGCGAATGCTTTCACCATTAGAAACATGTATAGTTTATTGCTGTATATGAAGTGTGACTCTCGCAAAATCAATCGTCCCACGAAAAGCATGACGAAAATTGTGACACTCTTACACTTTCTAAGTTGTTCTTGACAAAGATGCAAGTTAAATTTTGAATAGTTTTTCATTACGGGAGTCTAAATGTAATCGGGGATAAATTCCGATTCGTCAGAAGTAAATTGAAGTCTAGATAAATGTACAAACTGTCAATTTTCTCGTTTTCCTGCTTGAAGAGGTCGGTTCTGATAGAACACATTGCGAATCACGGATTACCAGCCGTGTTTAGTAATGTTTTTGGTTTAGAGTAGTTAGAATAATGGTCACTTCATGGCATTATACTTATTAGAATAAAATATTTTATTCTTCATTGAATTCGACCCCCCTGTTAATAGAATTCTAACATCTTACTAAATATATTCCAGGAAGAACAAGACAAGATGAAACAAAATTGTGGTAATTTAATAAATCAAAATATAAAATGACATTTACTCATAAAAACATGACGGATTCGACACCTTGCTTCGAGTTATGATATAATAGGTGGTGTGTGTCATAAACTGCTGAATAATACAGTATTATAATATTATCATGATTTGTCATTTAGAAATGATGTTATTACACAATACGAAAGGTTGATTGAAGGAATGTTGTACCACCTGTTTCTTGTTTTCTGATTAAAATGTGAGGTAGATTTCTACACACATCTTTGGTTTTCAGATTATTTATTTTTGGACATGAAAACAATGGGGATGCTTCTTCAAATAGCACAAAGCATTTTCGTTCCAATTGTTTGCATCTCTCATGTCAATTTATATTTAGTGTTTATAAAATTTGGAGACAAAATAAAAAAAAAACATAGCCCTCCCCCCTTATATGTTAAATGGTCGCTCTCTTACAATAGGGGGCCGGGTGACTCAATGAGTTAGGTCGCTGGATCTAACAACTCATACAAGCCTATCACCAATACGGCGTGGGTTCGCTCCCGGCTTTGTAAATTACAGAAAAGGGTGCACTCGACTCGCAGCCGCAAGTGATAAAGTTTACCAGTTGCTTTCCCACGGTCGGTGGTTCTCTCCGGGTATTCCGGCTTCCCCCACCACGAAAACTGGTCGCCATGATATAGCTGAAATATTGTTGAAAGTGGCGTTAAACACCAAAAATCAAATCAATCTTACAATAGGAAGAAAATGGATGTGTCTCTATCCAGTGTGTTATACTGAATAGAGACAAACGATGGGGGACTTTTATCGCTGCAGTATAGTTAATGTCTATATGGGTATAGGGTTATTGTGATTGACGCAACTTTCATTAATATTTCAGTATATCGTGGCGGTCAGTTTTATTGGTGGAGGAAACTGAAGTACCTGGAGAAAACCACAAGTCACTAACAAACTTTATCACATACTGCTATATCGAGTACAACTCGCCATGAGAGCGATTCGAACTCACAACTTTAGTAGTGCTAGGCACTGATTGCATAGGCAGTTGTAAATCCAGATTACGACCACGACGACTCCTATGTATATTGGTATTCAGGAACTTCTGTGTATATCCAGATATGATGTCTTTACTTTATCTTAAGCACAATACAATAATAGACAGACATCACCCTGAAAAAATATAAAAATAAAATAAAATCTTTGCAATATTCCTATTTGTAGCTTTTTCATGACATTGGTTTTTGGAACATGGATATATAGGGAACTAAATTGATTTAATTAATAAAAAATTGTCTTGAATTCGCTATGTGTGTAGTTCCTTCAGATAAGTCATAACCTTTTTCAGGTCTGCTCTTATCATTATTTGTTGTGTTACAGAGAGCTTTCTGTCTGTTAAATACTAAGTTTAACTGTACATGTAGCTATAGTTCTCTATGAACGCATGTATACTACCCACACGACTATTCTATATATAAAGATTCGCTAATAGACAAATGTCTGTGTTTCAGTGACGCAATATATATACATACATGGAAAAACAGATTGACTACAGAAATCTGTTCAAATATTTTGAGTTACCTCGCTTTGCATTACTAACTTCTATAATAATGTTGCACACCAACTCAATGCAGAAAAGTAAGGATATTTTTACGCATGATTTTTTTTCAAGTAAAACATTATCAGACGAGATTATGTATGTGTTGCTGATTTATTCAATATATCAACAAACGTCTTTAAAACTACGTCCATAAATAGAACGAATTTATTCAGATTTTGTTAATAGACGTACAAGCTAAAATAAATATAAAATATAATATGTTCTTACGTAGAGGTGCGCTTTCTATTTGATTAAATTCGATACTTCATTGCCATATCATGGTTTTTTTAACATGCAACAAACTATCATCGGAATTTTTTTTTTTTTAAGGGAAGTAACTATTGACTCATACATTCGGGTTCACCGTGATCGTGCTCGTATTGTAGTTGGATTGACAACAAAAGGTAGCCGCATTAAAAGACTATAAATCACATATATCAATATATCGTGTTATGATAAATTTAACAGAATAATACAGTACTGAAAAACCAGAAGCATTGTATGAAGCAGTTCATTTAAAAGAATATCATTATTTCTCCTAGAGTTACTCCCCTTTGATCAGTTTCATCGTCGCGACAACATTGATCATAAATCTGCGTAATCATTACAACATGTAAAACAAATTAAATTTACTCTATGAGCATTTAAAACACATAGTAACTAGCAAAAATAACGCAATACCCCCCCCCCTTAAATTTACCTAATTTATTTATTATTTTGTTTGAATCGAATTTGGTGTACCGCATCGGTGGTGTGCAAGATTAATCGCATCGATTTCTGTTATTTCTGATAGTATGTTGCCTACGTTGTTTCTAATGGAATAGATGGTTACGGGGTAATGATTTTAACGCCACTTTCAACAATATTTCAGCTATATTGTAGCGGTCAGATTTCTTGGTGGAGGAAACCGAAGTACCCGGAGAAAACCGCTGACCTGCCGCTAGTCACTGACAAACTTTATCACATAATGTTGTATCGACTACACATCGTCATGAGCGGGATTTGAACTCAAAATTTTAGTGGTGATAGGCACTGATCTAATGCAATAGAAATTCACTAACTTATACTTGGATAAGACGTTTCATTGAATACTAGTACATTTTTGTATATCGAACTAAATATTAAGTACGCTCGTGGATTTGATTAGTTTATTTTTTACTTGAACTTTTGAATGAGTGACTTATTAGTTTGCAATTTCAGCTGTACCATGGAGAGAAAAAGTTACATATGATGTCCGCTTTCTACTGCATCAACACGCTATGATTTTTTCTAAATAGTGCTACCCCACTGGAACATCAGTCCGCGGAAAGACATGCCGCTCAACCCAGACACATTATCCTGATTGGGAGCCAACAGCTTTTGCTCTTACTCCTTAATGCTGCGTACTTAGCGCAGAAAAAGTAAATTACTAATTACATTTTTTTTTAGTTTGACATGATCTGGACTCCACGATCTACCACACGAGGCGAGCATACTAACCATTACATCATCGATACTGTTTTAAAAATTGAAATACTTTCTGTTAGATTATCGATGGCTACGCCCGATACCGTTACTTGTATATACATGTTAACAAATACTATCATATAATAAATTGTAGCATCAATGCATTCTTTTCCTTTTATGTTTTTATGGTTTATATACCAGAATGTAAGCTAAGAACTATGAAATAATACACGCAGATACGAGATATTGCACACACTTTAAATCTGGGCTGTTACTCTCAAAGAATCGTGCAATAATCAACGACCCAGATGTGATATTGCATGGCTTCATCCTACAGATCATTTATATAACACGGTTTTCAGCCTTAAAACAATCTCACCCATGCGTTCGATTTTGTAACCGTTTAACTCGGAAAACGGTGGTATAAATAATACATAACTGTTTATATTATATTATAGTTTATATTATATTATAGGGAGCCAAGATCATGCAGATTGTTAACATATAGGTTATAAAAAAAATACGATTGGCGTCATACCTACTTTTTCTATTCCTCTAAATATTAATTTAAATCATAGTTTACTATTGAGCTTAAAGTAGAAAACCCAGGAACGATAGTTAATCTCAAGCTTCGTGTCTCGAGTAAAGTCAATTGAAATCGTAGGCAGTCGTATGATATTCTATAAACAAGAGTGACGGGACAATTTCATTTCCATGTTTTGCTTTCCCACATCCATATTGTGACAACAAAGGAAAACAAACATAGCGCAGACGTTCAGTATATTATTAACAAAGCATGTCTATTCCAAATGCCAATTGCAGATACATCGAGTGATTAAAATGCTCAGAAACAGAATTTCTTTTATATTGTACAATAACATTGAGAAAAGTTCAATTAAATATTTTCGTCGAAATTTTATGAAGAAAATTGTCTCGTCACATAAGAACCTTTTATTGACTGCTTTAAATGCATTAGTTCATAATAAAGCAATTTTGAAAATACAAATATCAAGATTACTAGTACTCTTGAGAATATTCTAATTTCCATAACAAAATACGGACTGGAAAAGGACAAGAGACGTGGGTGATTAATTTATAGGTCGATGTATCACGATGCCTGATACGGTATTCATCTATAGCAATGGTTATCTGAAATTACTTTTACTTGTTTGTTCTGTCATATTGACGAGCTGTCAAGGCGATGAAATATTATGTTGACTTATAGATGACAACGAAATTGTATCTTGAAATCCATTTCTAATTTGCGCAAAGTTCTACTCGATTGAAATCGAAACCTCAATCCCAGGAGTGATGTATGTTAGTTAGTAGGAAGAAGAAGAAATCGTAGGGGTTTGACATAATTCCTCAATAAAAAAGAAACACTTACACAACATAAAGCACCAAACGTATCCATTATTTAAAAGGCTATATATAACAATTAATATAGACCACAAAGTACATTTACTATATATAATGTAACCTAAAACTGCCTCGGAGGTGAAATGGTTAGCCTGGTCGCCTCGAGTGCCATGGGTCACTATGTGTTCGATTGGTTGATTTTGGTTTTATGGTGTTTAACGCCACTTTCAACAATATTTCAGTTATATCGTAGCGGTCAGATTTATTTATTTGTGGAGGAAACAGGAGTACCCGGAGAAAACCACCGACCTACCGCCAGTCACTGACAAACTTTATCAGATAATGGTGTATCAAGTACACCTACCCTGGGCGGAATTCAACTTCACAACGTTAGTGGTGATAGGCACTGATTGCACATGTAGTTATAAATCCAACTACCACACGATCACGACCACGACGGACCCTTCTAGTACATAGAAGACATCAGTATCTTATAAAGAGCCATACAAATTGCTCAGTTGGCATTTAAGTAACAATGACTCACACAATTTGTGTCGACCGTAATTAACCACAACGCGTAACACTTTATGCCTGATGGATTATGAAAATAAAGAAGAAACAGTGATGGTCAACAATTCCACCAATATCAACAAAACGAACAACTACCTCTCACTTAAAACAATTGAACGCAAAATAGACCACGAAATATGTCGATGGAAATCTAGATCTTCGCTTTGGACAGGCACAAAAAAAATGACGGGGTTAAACCAGGTAATGGGATCGTACCCCTGATTCAATTGATAAATCGTTCTCCAAGGCAATACAGATATAGAGAATCTACAAAGCAAACCAGCACAATTTCGAACAAAAAGACCACGGACATGAATGACGGACAACATGAACACGGAGTAGGGTCCGTGAATACTCAGAGTTGACAGCTGACTACTATTTAAGAATGTTGGCTAAAGATCATTACTCTTAAGAGAAACACTCATTACTGATTCTTATAACGGATTTAATATCAATTAGTTATCAACATCTGAACAAATTAATGATCTTTGTTTTTGAGACCACTATAAATACATGTAGGTCATCAAGTTGTTGGTCAGGAACAAACGTTGAATAAGAAATGTGGCTATGCCTGCATACAGTAGCAGATATCTTGGCGATAGCTATATTTGTATTGCTACATAATAGCACCACATCACTACACACGTTAAGTGTACATGACTTATATACAATTTTATATGCAGACTAGGCCCCGATGCTATAAAACTTTTTCTTTGCTGAGCAAACTTTTTTGCTCATATCTGTGTTCTCAGCCAATCAAATTTGAGTATTTCCTTATTTGAGAATATTCTCAGACTTACGTAAATTCTCAAGTTTTATGGCGCCGGGGCTAAGACTAGTATCGTAAACATCGTGAGGTACCAGTCATACTCATTATAGAAGATCTTGCAGTGAACTCTCAATGGATCGTCGACGTCGTGGTAGTATGGTATTTGGATTTCACTACCTGTGCAATCAGTACCTATCACCACTAAAATTGTTAGTTCGAATCCCACTCATGGCTAAGTGTACCCGATACAACATTATGTAATAAAGTTTGTCAGTGACTTGCGACAGGTCGGGTGGTTTCTTCGGGAACTCTCCATCAATAAAACGGACTGCCGAATTATAATGAATATATTGTTGAAAGTGGCGTTAAACATCCTAACCATAGCAATGAAATATGAACAATTCCCGCTTTTGTTCGCCTACTTACAAATCATTTAGTGGTGGATTTCTCTTTCACGTATCGCAAGAACAACAAAAACAGAAATATATGACGTATCCCACGATACTATATAAGAATAAAACTTGCGAAGATATCCATTATAATTGATCCTCCAAATTTTGTGTTTGGACAGTCTTTTTCGATAACTTGATTTGTTTTGTGGTTCTAGAATGTCTATTTGATGAATTAGTAGTACTATATAGATGGACTCTCTTTTCTGATAACAGGTCGCACTGAAACTAATTGCTCAGCTGATAACAAGTCCTTCTCCACTTGTTTTGTTCTCATACTATAAGTAGAATTACTTAGCTGATAACAACTCGTTCTCAAACTACAGTTTGGATTACTTAGCTGATAACAACTCGTTCTCAAACTACAGTTTGGATTTCTTAGTTGATAACAACTCGTTGTCAAACTCTAGTTGGAATTTCTTAGATGATAACAACTCGTTCTCAAACTATAGTTTGAATTTCCCAGCTGATAATTAAGAAGTCGTTCTCAATACTTGTATAACCTGGTTTGGGGCTTGAATATATATCTTGAATTTATCAACTGATAACAAGCCGTTCTCAAACTATAGTTTTAATTTCTAAACGGATAACAAGCCGTTCTGATGCTATAGTTTGAATTTATCAACTGATAACAAATCGTTCTCCAACAATAGTTTGAATTTCTCAGCTGATAACAAGTCGCTCTCAAATTATAGTTTGAATGTCGTAGCGGATAACAAGCTTTTCTCATACTATAGTTTGAATTTCTCAGCTGATAACAAGCCGCTCTCAAATTATAGTTTGAATTTCTCAGCTGATAATTAAGAAGTCGTTCTCAGTGAGACCGGCGTGGTAGTTAGATTTACAACTACATGTGCAATCAGTGCCTATCACCACTAACGTTGTGAGATCGAATCCAGCTCATCGCGATGTGTACTCGATACATGTGATAAATTTTGTCAGTGACCTGTGGTAGTTCAGTGAGTTTCTCCAGCAATAAAACTGACTGATATATTGCTGAAAGTGGCGTTAAACACCATAATAATAATCCGTTCTTAAGCAATAGTTTTGATTTCACTCTTTGTGGTAGTAGATTCAGATTCGCACTTTAAAAATCTCAGTTAAAACATTTAATATTGAACAAATCGATTACAAATTGCACTTTTCAAATAATGTATAAAATAGTCTGCTTATTCAATTTAAAATTTGAAGAAGGCTGAAATCTAATAATTTCTCTCTTCTAAATAAAAAATCTATGCAAAGAAAAATGGCGATTGAGCAAGTGGTTTAATGGGGTTTTACAAATATTTAATAGATGACAAAATTAGTTAAAGCATATCGTTTATTCTTTTTTCTAATCAAACTGTCAGTTTATTTTCGACGCAAAAAAACTCGGTGTTGTGTTTATCTACATTTTGCGTTGACATGCTCTTAATGGAAATTTACCACTTACACAAGTATATAAATACATATTAGAATAAAAAGATCGTAAATTGTGAAAACCAGTAAAAAAGGATTAGCGATGCTAGAATGCACACCGCGAAACAATTTAAATATCAAGTGAAAAAGCTTTTCCCCAAATTCGATTGGGAATAGTCAGAATGCGATATTACTGGCGTAAATATATCAATAAAATCTAATTTTCATCTCAGAAAAAAAGAATATCATTGATGAGGCGGAAACTTTTAAAACAAAAACAGAATTCTAAGGCTTGTAAATTGATGTTATCGTGATTAAGCGCTTGAATTATTAAAATAATTACGTAAGCCGTTGATTTATGAGTCACATTTTAGTCCCGATGATGTAGTTTTCACCTGTTGTGTCTTTCTTAGAAATTGACACCTCATGCACATGGTGACTCAGATGGCTTCCGATCTAGATTTTATTTGATATTATCATGACATTAGGTTTAATTTCAAGGATTATATTCTGCAATTTCTCTTATCTTGACATTCCCAATTAATTTCACTAGTCTAAAGATAATGTGGGGCTTTTAGACGTCACATGTGTCCGGTAGATAATAGCAGATGAAAAGTATATAATTATTTTCATTATATGCAACAATGCGATTTCATTTCCTTTATGTCATGAATTACAGGTAGTATGATTTGGAGGTTAAAGGGTTCATTTTATGCGGGATAGCAACATTTTTGTAAATGATTATTGCAGATTTTTTTTTTATTTAAACGACACTTTATTTCAAACTTGAAAATCTGCAATAGACATCCGTTACTCATTTTATCCTGCTTTGCTATTAACAAATTGTCGGTTTGAGCGAATTTCGAATTCGGAACTATAAAAAATTATCAGATGAGTTACAAGAAAAACGCAGCCATGATTATTCAAGATAACACATTTACTTGTAAAAGACAAAGGCAAATTTACAAGAAATGTGCAAATTAAAGTATAAATTAGACAATAAAATCTTTCAGAATTGTAATGATGTCATGTAATTAAGAAAAATACGCATCACTTGCGCGGCACGCAGCAGTGAATGCTAAATTACCATAGTGGATTCATTAATTACTTTCTACGTTAAACCAGAAACGGAATATTTGCTATTTACATTTCAAAAGAGACATAATCTAATGCGTTGTCGTTGTGGTATGCCATTTTCCCTTCTCCTTTGTCCTCAAACTCCGGACAGTTTTTCGTATCCGCTTCCGAATATGATTCTTCGGCTGGATACTAGTGGAGAGAGGTGTGCGGATCGGAGCTGGAACGGCAAGGGAGTTTGGATCGGAGTTGGTAAGCAAGGGGGTTTGCTTTGTTCTACATGATGTATGATTATTACAATGACAAACCTCCGGTGAACCTCATGCTCTCCTTCTATCCCTCAGCTGGACAACTTCGTGTATCTACTCCTAACACTTCTTCACCGGAATAGACATTGTCCTCAGTGTAATGGTTCAAACCTAACAAGTCAACTTAATAGTGAGCATCGCAAGATGCGAGCTAAACAGCAACATGACTTTTTTGTGTGTGTAAGGAGATGAATCAATATATGATCAATACCAACCGGAAATGGATTCTAAGTTTCGGCATAGAATGGAAAATCGGAGTGAAGTACAGGAAATAGCCTTTTAATTTGAATAAAAAATAACTATCCAGTTTAAAAATAACCCCCCAAAAAAAATAGAAAGGAAACTGTACAGCTTCTTTACATGAAACGATCAATTTATTTAAAAAATGGACAATCGTTAGACCTTATTGTTTCGCTCCTAAAGAACGATCGGTCCTTAAAAAAAAGAGTCGTCCCCAATATATCTCGGCCCTAAAAAAAAAGTCGTCCCCGATATATCTCGGTCCAAAAAAATCTCCTTTGCAATAGAATTAACTGGGTAAGTCGAATTGAAGAACAAAGAAAAATAATCAAGAATAATGAAGAAAAGAAACCAAAACTACTATTTGTACATGTACATGTCTATGTGTAGATGCGATGCTCGCTTGTAGGCTGTGCCTAATCCATATTAAAATGGCTACGTCCACATAGTGTTTTAGATTATGGTTTGAAAAATAGTTTGCATTATAACTTGCATAACACTTTACATGGAAAGAGAATAATTTCAGTTTCTCAAACAGTTAAAATTATGCCTTATAAGATTGTATATCTATTTTGTCAAAGGGCCATCGTAGTCGTGATCGTAGGGTAGTTGGATTTATAACTACCTATGCAATCAGTGCATATCACCACTAACGCTGTGATTTCAGTTCGAATCTTGCTCAGGCGAGATGTACTCGATACAAAAGCATGTGATAAAGTTTGTCAGTGACTTGCGGCAGGTCGGTGGTTTTCTCTAGGTTCTCCGGTTTCCCCCACCAATAAAACTGACTACCACGATATAACTGAAATATTGTTGAAAGTGGCGGTAAACACCATAACCCTAACCCTATTTTGCCAACGGGTTATGGAGTTGTGACAATAATAATGTTAGTGAACTCGTTATTTTACTAACCGTATCTATTTTGTTTTGTCAGAATTTAACATGTCATGGCCCAAACCTTGTATAAAAGTCGATTCCGAATGTGGACACCTATATTTGTAAAATAGGACACGTTACAAGATTTTCAATAAAATATTTTGCGGTAAATAATTGTATAATGTATTAAATTATTGTCGTGTGTTATAACTACTTTAACATTTAAATAATATATAATCATGATCATAATCACGCTTTTAATATGATACATAATAATATATAAAAGTGCGGCAGAAATGTTACCGTTTTGAACGAATTCAGCAACCAATATAATAGTCTAATTTATTTTATGATAACAGATGTGTTCTAATGCACTAAAGTGCCATCATTATTTAATTAATCTCTTTGATTCCGAGAATAAAGGGAATAGCAATAGGGAATGTGGAGTCGAACATTTATTTTCAAACTGACACGTGCCACCTTGGTGCACAAAAAGTCAACTCGTTTACTTCCACTTTGATAATTACAGAAATCTCACGACGACCACGTGTTAAAAATACGAAATTTAAAATACCATGTAAATTACAAGAAAACCGTTAATTATATAAAATTGTAGTTTCAAATAATATGGTTACGGCCATATTCGGCGCCATCCTTCATATTATTGATTTAAGGCAAACATTACTGGGTCTGTTTTAGAATATACTGCTAAGGTATCTTTTATCTTTTGCTTTTACACTTTATTGATACATTAAGATTTATATCAATGCATTATCTTTGTATATTTCAAACAATTTCCGTGATAACAAAATCATCTCGCTTGATATACAAATAGAGGCAAATAGCTTGTGTCTCGCTCATTTAATATCAGTAATGGTGAATAAATTGTATCAGAAACGCATTTTATACCAAACTTGATTTAATTAATCCAATTTTTACAATACGAATAACAGCCAATCTTAGCTTTGTGATTATTTGTCTCGCTGTTGTATTTAAAAACGTCCAGTCTAATTTTTAACCATGATACATGACTTTAATTTATTTTTGTCACGTTTAAAAGACATCATATAACTATTCAATACATTTTCCATTTGATGTAATTACTTCTGTGTTGTTTCCAATACATTCTAAAACATATACGTTTGTATATTGATGCTTCAAGGGCACCTGCCTTAGGGAATTCGTGGCCTACAAGACCAGACTTTGTCTACTTTTTGCTTAAGTCTACTTTCCGAATGTCTTGAATTTGAATTGTGTTTTTTTTTCTTTTTTATACTGTATAACTCATTTGACCTGAGTTTTCAACGATTCAGACAATATTGAGAGGGATCCTCACTTTGCCTTCTGCCCCACTTAGGATTCTCGGAATTTATATGGTATTTATCATGTATTCATAAAAAGTATTGATCCCTGATTGGTATACACAAGTATATTGTCCATAACTTTCAACTTAAAACCGCATTGTTTATAGTAGATGATTGATTGTGAATATTTGTACATATGTATATCAAGTCATATTATATATACGCACATACATGTGTACACACACACACACACACACACACACACATACGGAAAGAGAGAGAGAGGAATAATCGGAATTGTAAAATGAATAACCAGACAGTTGTCACTAGTTGAGCAGAAACTACTTCCCTATCCGGAGCATTCCTAGATTTTAGTAGGTTTTATGTGTGCTCAATCCGGGTAGTTTTTCATGGACGATTTATTGTCTGTTGGTGCTGTTTCTTCCGACAGTTGTATTATCTGGCCTTCTTTGGTTTACGACATTTTTCAATGCATTATTTTACTGTTATCTATGTACAAATTAATGTTGCCTGCTAAATGGTGATTGTGTATATATTTTTATTTTATATATTACTTAAATATTCTTGTTTAATTCTACCATTATCTGTTTTTGTTGGTGCTAATAAAATATCATCATACTGTCTTACTGGTTAAGAATAAATAGAAAAGCTAATTTTTAAATAGTTTTAAAATGATATTCTACTATCTTGTTGTCGTTGTACTCCTAAACTTGTAAACATGTGCCCAATGTACTTACAATAACCCTGACTCTCATAGATTGACTTGATCTTTTGCATCTATTAGGCAAACGGAGATCCCACCATGGGTGTCATATTCGTAGAAGAAGAAGCTTAAACGTTTGAACTATCTATCATCACTTCCGGTTTTATGTTTTATGGGAGTTTGTGTCATCCTATCATCACTTCCGGTTTTATGTTTTATGGGAGTTTGTGTCATCCTATGTTTTGTTTTTTAATGTCTTTTAATATTTGTGGTTCCTTTGTTTGAGCTTGACCATATGAATATGCATCACAATCAACCGAAGTTACAATGTTTGTTCATAGAAATCTTACTGTTTTATTTACTTTCAATTAATAAAACATGTCTTACTCGAGAGACAAGACATTACAACATACATATAAGAACATTAACCTAGTAGATGTTATATGTTGTTCGCCATTTATTGACAACTGCAGTAAGACGGTTTCGCAGCATCACTGCCTTGTACAAAAATAAAAAAATTTGGGTTATGGATTCACTTCCTATAAAACAAGATTTAGCAATTAGATTCTAAATTCTGAATTGGCTTTCTGCAATAGCTTGTCAAAACCTGTCACGTTACTTTTGCATCCTTAAACATTTTGCAGAAAGATAATTTGATAAGATGATCCTGTAATTGTATAATGTCATCTTCCATCAAACGTTAAAGATGACATTTTAATTTGTATTGTCATATGCAATCAGATAAGCTTTCTTCATAAATAACATTAGACTGTCAGAGTTAGGTTTTCATTAACACAGATCCGAATTGATTTATCGGATAATGCTAATTTTCTGATGTCTTGCTGCATGCGGACGTTGCTTCCTGGTATATACTATAGGAGTATTTGTTTTCTCTCTGAATCAGCATAAAGAACAACTTCAGATTTTGCCAGTACAAATGAAACAACATCATGCCTAATGCGAATAAAGCTAAATTTCTGATGTCTTGCTGCATGCAGACGTTGCTTCCTGATACATTGTATATACTTTAGGGAGTATTTGTTTTCTCCCTGAATCAGCATAACATAAAGAACAACCTTAGACTTTGCGAGTACAAAAGAAACAACATCATGTCTATTGCGGATAATGCCAATTCACTGAGGTCTTGCTGCATGCAGACGTTCCTTTCTGGTATATACTATAGGGAGTATGTGTTTTCACCCTGAATCAGCTTAAAGAACAACATTAGACTTTACCAGTACAAATGAAACAACATCATGTCTAATGTTGATAATGCTAATTTTCTGATGTCTTGCTGCATGCGGACGTTGCTTCCTGTTACTATTATATACTATAGGGAGTGTTTGCTTTCTTCCTGAATCAACATAAAGAACAACGTAGACTTTGTCGGTACAAATGAAACAACATCATGTCTATTGCGGATAAAGCTAATTCGCTGACGTCTTGCTGCATGCGGACGTTGCTTCCTGTTATATGCCAGAGGGAGTATTTGTTTCTCCCTGAATCAGCATAAAGAACAATATTAGAGTTTGCCAGTACAAATGAAACAACATCATGTCTAATGCGGATAATGCCAATTCGCTGACGCCTTGCTGCATGCGGACGTTGCTTTCTGATATATATTATAGGGAGTATTTGTTTTCTTCCTGAATCAGCATAAAGAACAACATTAGACTTTACCAGTACAAATAAAACAACATCATGTCTACTGCGGATCATGCTAATTCGCTGACATCTTGCTGCATGCGGACGTTGCTTCCTGATATATATTATAGTGAGTATTTGTTTTCTTCCTGATACAGCATAAAGAACAACAGTAGACTTTATCAGTACAAATGAAACAACATCATGCCTATTGCGGATCATGCTAATTCGATGACGCCTTGCTGTATGCGGACGTTGCTTCCTGGTATATACTAAAGAGAGTATTTGTTTTCTTCCTGAATCAGCATAAAGAAGAACTTTAGACTTTGCCAGTACAAATGAAACAACATCATGTCTATTCCGGATAATGCTAATTCGCTGAGATATTGTTGCACGCGGACGTTGCTTCCTGTTACTAGTATATACTATGGAGTGTATTTGTTTCTCCTTGAATCAGTATAAAGAACAACTTTAGACTTTGCCAGTACAAATGAAACAACATCATTCCTTAAAATATAACCTGCGACATTTTACTATTAAAGAAATGGTAGGCAAATAGTTTAATCTTTGAAAATGGCAATATTGATAGAATGAATACCTTCATCTTATCCAGATACGTGCGTACACCATTGTACAAATTGCTACAAAGTATATATATTTTTTGTGATTCTCAAAGAAAATATTATTACAAGCCTAGAATATGTGAAAATGATATATGTTAAACACGACGGGCGTGACTAGTAGAGCAGAAATTATCTACACTTTCGGAGCACCTGGTTTTTAGTGGAGTTCGTGGTGCTCTATCTTTTCTGTGTAATGCTTTGTAGATCATTGTTTGTACCTTTGTCCTTTTTCTCCTTTTGA
Source organism: Gigantidas platifrons (assembly GCA_002080005.1). Taxonomy (NCBI): domain Eukaryota; kingdom Metazoa; phylum Mollusca; class Bivalvia; order Mytilida; family Modiolidae; genus Gigantidas; species Gigantidas platifrons. Next base: position 1,197,773 of record MJUT01019009.1, on the reverse strand, counting down.
CCATTGCACTGTCTTTTCTTTCGATTTGCCGCTTTTGCTTAACCTTTGGTATCTTTATACTTTTTTCCTACATATTTTCTGTATGTTCAGCAATTCTGCATTTGATTAGAATAGAGCTTTCAAATGATATGTTGCACAAAAATACCGACCACTTAAAAACATGATATATAGATTTGTTAAACGTTAAATGGTTAAATTGACGTTTACTAAATGCACTCTATAATAATTATACATTTCTGTGAAAGTAAAACGTTTCATGAATAAAATAACATTAATGCAGAATTCGATAATTCTATAATCCTTGAAATAGACAAATATGCACGTCAATATCCCCCTATCAGTATAAAGAACCAGACCTAGACGATCTACGCGATACTACAATTTTAAAAGCATACATTTGGCACAGACTATACAGCCGTCTACTTTATTAAAACAAATAATTGTACGTCTATTTTCACATGATTAGAGGCGTTTTGTAATGGCGTTAAAGCTAAAAAAGACACGTCGTAACCATGATTAATTTGACAGATCAGAGAAAAGATCCTAACATCTCTTATAGAACGATTGTTAAAAGAATGAAAGGAAATAAAGAATTATTGGGCAGTTTTTAAGAACCAGTATTTTATCACGACCGAATACCAGTCTGTCGGTTTGTGTAAACGTCAGACCATCACGGATCCTATTGATCTTTCGTATTTAACGTGTGGGTTACTTTCGTTTGCCTGTCAAACTTAATTACAGCCTGCTTCTATGATCAGGGAGAAATCAAATTAGACAGTGTCTTTATTTAGATTGTAACTATTTTGTAACAAATGATTTCTTGTTTTGTAAACGAATATTGGCTTTTTCAATTGGTAATTTATCAGAGCACTGATAAGAAAGCATCTACTCACGCAATGTTTTTATGGCTCATCCAGTCTGCTTAAGTAAAGTTAATAGCTAACTAGATACTATGTATGATGGTATTGCAAGAAAAATATGCATAAGAACAGCGATTGAAACCAACGGAAGCAACTAAATTGGTATCTTAGGAAAATAAATAGCAAATTTAATTTACTCCTTAAAAGATTCCAGAAATTATATTTTCAAATAAAATGAGATATTAGCTATTCCACAGAAGTAAAATACATCAGTGATCCATAATTTTAACGCGACATGCAAATACGCTGTTAAAGATTTAGAAAGAAATGAAGCATTTACAAGTATGATCCATTATGATAGAATATTCCATACGGATCAAATTACAGAGAGGAAAACGTAAACTGTCTGATGATTAAGACTATTGCCAATATAGACCGTCAGAATCATGTACTTTCTATAACTCTGATGTCTGGTTTTTAGTATATGTTTGTTTTCTAGGTTTTGTAGGTGAAGATCACAATAACAGAATAATATGTCAAGAAAGTTCAAGAACCTAGAATAAAAATCAGAACAAAGCAGTGGACAGAGGATTTTGTAAGTGGGGTACCTGTTCCCCAATCTTTTGTTTTCTGTGTTGTAATCTGTCCATTGTTTGTCTGTTGTTCGTGTTTTGGTCATTGTATTGTCTGTCCTTCTAATTGCGGCTCCTGATTATCCCTTTGATCTCGTCAAACTTGTCCTTTAATAACAGGCTGCTATTCATATATGTGTGTTTAATTTGTATCTGTGCGAATTATTGGACCACATTTAATAGGATTGGAAGTTTGAATAATCCAAAAATCCGACACATATAATGCATTGCATCATTTTCAATGTGATAGCTATGGACTATCAAGAAAAGTTTATGATACCAAAGAGTTCATCAGAAACCGTCAATAGTAGAAAGATAGACTATACTATGGTCAAAAGTAGCCAAAAGGACGAACGAAACACTTCGGCGACAGCTCGAAAGTTAAGAATTCAGCAACAAGGACCCCACTAATGACACTGTTGTGTTACTCATGTTTCAAATCAGATAATTTGTCACGAATGAGGAAAGAAGGACGGAATTGTTAATTCGACAAACACAACATATATGTGGTCATCTGTGATTGATTAATTTTTTGTGTTTAACGCCACTTTCAGCAATATTTCAGCTATATCATGGCGACCAGTTTAAGGGGTGGAATAAGCCGGAGTACCCGGAGAGAACTACCGACCATGGGCAAGCAACTGGTAAACTTTATCACTTGCGGTTGCGAGTCAAGTGCACCCTTTTTTGTAATTTACAAAGCCGGGCGCAAACCCACGTCGTATTGGTGATAGGCTTACATGAGTTGTTAGGTAATCCAACTACCTAACTCATTGAATATCCGGGCCCTCTGTGACAAAGACATTAATGTTTGGTATATACTGACACTGACCGAAATTTAGCTTTTTCTGTTACCCCTGTCACACGTTACACGTTGAGCTTTGGGCAGGCTAGTTGTAAATCCTGTTCACTTCCTGTTGACAGAAAATATCAAAAGGGACAATCAGAGGATAATTATAAAATTATATAATTTAATTCAAAATATAAACGTTGTTGGATTAATTTGATTTTTCTACAATATCAAATGCAGTTTCTTAAAATATAAAGTAAATGTCTATTCGGCGCAATACTGGGCAAAGGCTGGTCGAACCTTTCCTTTATCCTAGTTTTGAAGCTTCATACATATAAGTTTTTTATCTAAAGACACCACACAAATAGTATCTATATATTTATGTAAGTACAGCCGTACTTGTCAGAACATAAATTAAGCCAAATTGATATAAGTATATCATGCTTCTGCTTATATATATACTCTCCACAGTAAACTATATTAAACACACTTCTATATATACTCTCGACAGTAAACTATATTAAACACACTTATATATATACTCTCGACAGTAAACTATATTAAACACACTTATTTATATACTCTCGACAGTAAACTATATTAAA
>MJUT01019009.1:1172276-1193770 GCA_002080005.1 Gigantidas platifrons | reverse complement strand
TATATACTCTCGACAGTAAGCTATATTAAAAACACTTATTTATATACTCTCGACAGTAAGCTATATTAAAAACACTTATTTATATACTCTCGACAGTAAACTATATTAAAAACACTTATATATATACTCTCGACAGTAAACTATATTAAAAACACTTATATATATACTCTCGACAGTAAACTATATTAAAAACACCTATATATATACTCTCGACAGTAAACTATATTAAAAACACTTATATATATATACTCTCGACAGTAAGCTATATTAAAAACACTTATTTATATACTCTCGACAGTAAGCTATATTAAAAACATTTATATATATACTCTCGACAGTAAACTATATTAAAAACACTTATATATATACTCTCGACAGTAAACTATATTAAAAACACTTATATATATACTCTCGACAGTAAACTATATTAAAAACACTTATTTATATGAGTAATTGATCAATTTACACGAAGCACGATATAATTATGTCAAATTGGTTTAATTTATGTTCTGACCAGTACGACTGTACTTACAAATCAGACAGACTATATATGAAAGATTGAAAAAAAAGACACTTGAAATATCTAAATATAAATGAGAGACAAAGGGATGTAATCCAATATAAATTTATCGTTTTAGTTTTTGTTTTGTTAATTGCAAGCTAATATGGCTTCTTAAACATTAATAACAAGTTAAGAGTGTGAAATAACCTTCATCAGGTACATTCATGGTAAGAAGATTGACTGGGTATTAGTTAACGTTACCAGTATATCCCCAGAATATCGAATATGATGTGTCCTCTCGATAGGCGGTTGTCTGGTTATAATACGGGACCCTGGACTATAGTGGGTAACGTCTTTAGAGAGTATTTTGCCACCTGCACGTTAAAAGCTTCTTTTGTAGATTTCTCTATTTTTTTCCAGTGGCAGTTCAACAGTGGTTGTCCCGTTTAACCCTTTCCTCCCTCATGTCTATGTACATGTAGTTTATATATATCGCTGAATTTGTTCGTTAGAAATTAAGCAATGACCAATTAATCAATAAATTAAAAGATTGGAGAACCAAAATATTTGTTTTTAAATCTTTAGAAGCAAGAAACCCACAGGACAGTCAAATTCGTCAATATTGTGTACAAAAATATAAAGATGAGGTACCAGTCGAAAAAAGAAGCAGAGACATTCCGAAAAGTACAACATTCAGTTTAATATGGCAGCCATTGATACGACTGACAACCATGGTTAATCGGAATACACATCCGGTACACATATCCATCGAGATAGAATTAACTATTCAATGAGTTGATTTTTATTTTTATGTGATATCTTATATAATAAATAAACTTCCAGTGATAAAGACAATACGGAAGAGTTATGTAAGCTTACATTTATTGTTACTTGACCATTCTAGATTATCACTTGTAAACACCTAGTAATAAACATGTTTTGATAGTTCTAATATTAGTCAACAGTTCAATATCATTTACGTACAGAGGTAAATAGTAAATAGTTGATGTATTTAAAAGTGCAACGACTACAATATTTGCTATTATTGCATTGTTTCTATATTTTTAAAAATGTAGGTGTTGCATGTTTAATTGATCAATTATACTAGTAGTTGGTTTTAGTTGGTTTTATGTTCTGTTTTAAACATGTGGTTGTATGGTTGGTTTATGGTGTTTAACGCTACTTTCAACAATATTTCAGTTATATCATGGCGGTCAGTTATATTGTGGCGGTCAGTTATATCATGGCGGTCAGTTATATCATGGCGGTCAGTTATATTGTGGCGGTCAGTTATATCATGGCGGTCAGTTTTATTGGTGGAGGAAACCGGAGTACCCAGAGAAAACCACCGATCTGTCTCAAATCACTGCCAAACTTGATGACATAATGGTTCCATGAGCGGGATTCAAACTCACAACATTAGTGGTGATAGGTATCGTTTGCATAGATAGTTGTCAATTACATTATATATAAAGAGATCAGATAAAACAGACAAAGAAACTTTACTTCAGAAAAGCAAGTATGAATAATTTCACAGCTATGTATGTTTAATTTGCCAACAGAATGCATGTCCTTTTGATATCGTCATACCTTTTTTTTTTGTTTTACATTGGTTTGGGTATAAGAGTAGTTTAACCCCGTCACTTTTCATTGAAGTGGTTGTACCAAGCCAGTAAAGTGAACGGTCATGTGCATGTGTGCTAGGGTATCGATTGTGCCTATGTTACTACGTTTTTCGATTAAATTTTGGAACTATTCATACATTGTGGTATATTTTTGGCTCATTGAACCTCTCCTTTATCCTAGTTTTGAAGCCTCGTACATATAAGCTTTTTTTCTAACGTGCTGGTCACAAACCAAATTGACATAATTATCTCATGCTTCGTGTAAATTGATGAATTACTCATATAAATTCATCTCAACAGTAAACTATATTAAAAAAAACTTATTTATATGAGTAATGGCTGTACTTACAAATCAGACAGACTATATATGAAAGTTGATAAAAAAAGACACTTGAAATATCTAAATATAAACGAGAGACAACGGGATGTAATCCAATATAATTTTATCGTTTTTGTTTTTGTTTTGTTAATTGCAAGCTAATATGGCTTCTTAAACATTAATAACAAGTTAAGAGTCTGAAATAACCTTCATCAGGTACATTCATAGTAAGACGATTGGCTGGGTACTAGTTAGCGTTACCAGTGTATCCCCCGAATGTCGAATATGATGTGTCCTCTCGATAGGCGGTTGTCTGGTTATAATAGGGGACCCTGGACTATACTGGGTAATGTATAATAGGGGACCCTGGACTATACTGGGTAATGTATAATAGGGGACCCTGGACTATAGTGGGTAATGTATAGTAGAGGACCCTGGACTATAGTGGGTAATGTATAATAGGGGACCCTGGACTATAGTGGGTAATGTATAATAGGGGACCCTGGACTATAGTGGGTAATGTATAGTAGAGGACCCTGGACTATAGTGGTTAATGTATAATAGGGGACCCTGGACTATAGTGGGTAATGTATAATAGGGGACCCTGGACTATAGTGGGTAATGTATAATAGGGGACCCTGAACGATAGTGGGTAATGTATAATAGGGGACCCTGGACTATAGTGGGTAATGTATAGTAGAGGACCCTGGACTATAGTGGGTAATGTATAGTAGAGGACCCTGGACTATAGTGGGTAATGTATAATAGGGGACCCTGGACTATAGTGGGTAATGTATAATACAGGACCCTGGACTATGGTGGGTAATGTATAATAGGGGACCCTGGACTATAGTGGGTAATGTATAATAAGGGACCCTGGACTATAGTGGGTAATGTATAATAGGGGACCCTGGACGATAGTGGGCAATGTATAATACGGGACCATGGACTATAGTAGGTAATGTATAATACGGGACCCTGGACTATAGTGGGTAACGTGATTAGAGAGTACCTTGACCCTTGCACGTTAAAAGCTTCTTTTGTAGATTTCGAAAAAGATCAGTTGCACTGTAACCTCGGTAAAATACCAAATTGTGCGTCCTTACCCAACTCTTTAGACTTTTCCTGTATCTGTCAATAGTCATTGACCCGGTTTGACCTTCCTTCTCTCATTTCTATATAGTTTATATATATCGTTGAACAGTTTCCCTGGGAATTAAGCAATGAACAATTAAGCAATAAATCAAAAGATTGGAAAACCAAATGATTTTTATTTCAAATCTTTGAGAGCAAGAAAACCACAAGACAGCCAAATTCGTCAATATTGCGTACAAAAATATAAAGATGAGCGAATCAGTCAAAAAAAAAAAGAAAAAAAAGAAGAAGCAGAGACAATCCGAAAAGTACAACATCCAGTTTAATATGGCAGCCATTGAGACGACTGTCAACCATAGTTAATCGGAATACACATCCGGTAAAATATCAGGCAGGATAGAATTAACTATTAAATTAATTCCTTTTTATTGTTATGTGATGTCTTATATAAGGAATAAACTTCCAGTAACAAAGACAACACGGAAGTTAAACATGAAGTTGTATTTATTGTTATTTGACCATTCTAGATTATTATTTGTAAACCACTAGTAATAAACATGTTTTGATAGTTGATAAACAGTTCAAGATCATTTAATTTACGTATGTATAGAGGTAAATATTTGATGTATTTAAAAGTGCAACGACTACATATTTGCCATTATTGCATTATTTCTATATTTACACAGATGTAGGCATTGCTGGGATTAGGATTAGGGTTATGGTCTTAAACGCCACTTTCAATAATATTTCAGCTATATCGTGGCGGTCAGTTTTATTGGTGGAGGAAACCGGAGTTCCCGGAAAAAACGACAGACCTGCCGCAAGTCACTGACAAGCATAAACACATAATGTTGTGCATCACGCCATGAGCGGGATACGAACTCACAACATTAGACACCGATTGCACAGTTAATTGTCATTTACATATTATATATAAAGAGATAAACTTAAGCAGTATAATTACTGTACTTCAGAACACCAAGTACGAACATTTCTACTGATATGTCTAGATTAAGTTACCAACAGAATGCATGCCATTCTTATGTTACCTTTTTCTACTTGTCTTACATACAATTAGTTTATCTCCGCCACTTTTCACTGAAGTGCACAGGAAAATGAGTGGTCATGTATATGTTTGTTATGAGCGTCGATTTTGACTCCGTTTCTACGTTTTTTCGATTAGATTTTGGTTCTGTTCTGACAGTGTGAAATGTATTTTGATATCCTTACTTTAAATAATAAAACATTGCTTGATATTTTATAATTATCTTCTATTTTACACCTTTTGGTACTGTTTTGACAGTGAAATATATTTTGATATCCTTACTTCAAATAATAAAACTTTGCTTGATATTTTATATCTATTTTCTATTTTACACCTGCTTGTGTGCAGTCAGATAACTGTGTACACTCACTGACTTTGTTGTCACAGTGTGTATGTTATGTTGTAGTCATTTCTCTGATAGCATTTACTGTAGTCTTAGTAAGGGACCGTTTATTGTCAACATCTACCTTAACCCTTAACCTTTATCACAATAAAGCACAATATTGATCTTCTCAATGCTTAGTGTTAATTAAGATTCTTGTCTCACATATTTCCATCTCTTGTAAACTCAGTCTTATAGCTTGCATGACATATCTCGTCTTGTAACTACACTATCAGAGATTCCAGGAAGTGATTTCTAAAAATATGATATGCTAATCTGTAGGTTGATTCAAATTAAATACAATTACAATTTTTCATTTCTAGATGGGTCTTGAGATAAACCAAGACATTTACGTGGAAACGATGTAACGTTATATTTTGTAATACGTCAGTGATATGTTCGAATACACGCCATCTATAGACCAATCTGTCTATATTTATTCCCACTCTCGTAATACGAGAATTATAGTACAAGTTCTCATAAAGTCATTAGTAATTTAATCGTGTGTGGTGAACAAAGTATGCCCAACGATCCTTAAGAGCGAGTTATTGCAATGAAAGTATATTAAATTTATAACTTAGCAAAGCAACAAAAATGAAATGACATAAAACTTTCCTCGTCGACTTGTACTGTGCCATAGAAAAGGCATTCTTCACATGTTTATTCTAGCATCCGTTATGTATGTAGAAAATTAAACAATATTATTGTTGCTTACGTTATTATAAAGTGTTTTAGATATTCTAAGATAGAAAAGGGAAACAGACAGATAATCAGCAATTCAGACTCTATTAAAAACCGGAGAAGAAATCAAGGCTAAACCGTTCCTGCTCCATATGTGGCACCCGTCGTGATAGTCATGTTACTGCGTCCAGTAAGTGTCGTGAACGGGGAACAAAGAACAAAAAGAGATTATGGCGATGCAAACAGATCATGAATCATCTTCCACAAAGACATTACGTAGCAATCAAAATCATGATGGCAACCACAAAACTGCCATAGTGAAAACTGTAATATAACGGTCGTGAACGCTTGTTTAATGCAATTTCCCAGTCCCTTGAATATTGTATTAAATGAGATATATTATATATAAATTCAGTATGCAGGTGCTAATAGAATATTCTTGTAGAGTTGATACAGCGTGGTAATTGTTCATGACATTTTACGATAACCATTTTCACGATATTTGTTGACTGAACAGACATGTGGGTACATTTTATTTATTTTTAGCTAAATATATTGAAAGTATCCACAAGTGTTTGTTTTAATCTTTTATGTGACGTAGCACAGAGTGAAGCCATAGTTTGCTATAGATTGATTCAATTTAATATATTTCTTTTAACATTTTGATCGGACAGAAGTTGTACAACCGTTCAAAGGAACATAATCTCAATAATACACACGTCAACAAAATTACGTTACTCGATCTTTATTTTTCTGTGTAGTGTTTTGTAGATCGTTGTTTGTCTTTTTGTCCTTTTTTTTCTTTTGGCCATTGTGTTGTCTGTCCTTCAATTTACGGATTCTTATTACCCCTTTGGTATGTTAAGCCAAATATATCACTAAGCCATAGATAGTATTCATTGCGTTTAGGTGTTTGGTATTCTCTGCTCTTCTGTGTTTGGTTATCCTCCACTGTTTAAGGTCGATTTCTCTAACATTTATGTATTGTTTGATTCTCAGTAAGTTTGCGCAACATTCGATCGGCAAGTAAATGCCTAATATTAATTCGATAAATTGTATGTCGTTTTATTTAGATTTTGTTTTAGTTATCTAGATGCATTACGTTATCTGTGGGTATTGTGTTTAACGCCACTTTCCACAATATTTCAGTTATATCGGAGCGGTCGGTTTTAATGGTGGAGGAAACCGGAGTACCCTGTGATGACCACCGACCTGCCGCAAGTCACTGATAACCTTTATCAGATAATGTTGTATCGAGCACATCTCTCCGTGAACGAGGTTCGAACTCACAACTTTAGTGGCGATATACATTGATTACACATGTAGTTGTAAATCCAACTATCATACGATCACGACCACGACGGTCCCTTATCACATTATCTTTATTACTTAAGAAATAATGCATGGCAGCCGTAGATTTGTGCTCATTTAACCATGGGATGGGCATTTATATTCGATTATTTTTTTCCCGAGCGCTAGTAGTTGTTGTGTATGACCTCACGGAAACGGTCTTGTAGGCTTTTATTCATTACAGAAACTTTTTAAATTATGGGGTTTTTTTCCAATCGATAATTTGAGTACGCAGGTGCTAAAGGTAGATATATACCGACATATACTGGTTGACGATATATAGACCGTCATATTAGAATTGCATTTAATAATAATTAGCTATATCAATAAACAGATTATTCACATATACATAACCTTCTTGACATGCTGGCGACTTACCATAATTCAGTTTTGGGTATTTCTCGACGATGGAACACTAATACCTATGCTCTAGTTATAAATATTGCAAGCAAAAAAAAATATATATATATATAACTAAAACCAATATAGTGTAATTTACAATGCAAGATGTGTTTTACTTGCTAAGTAAATTTTATTCATTTCTGTTTGCAATCTTATTTTATTTAATTAGTTTATTAATATTATCTTTTCCAACGAGGTCAAGTAAGTGGTCTGACAAAGAATTCCAATGCAGTTGGCATTTGAAAAACAAATCAATAATGTTCTTTTACTGAAATTTTATAGAGTTTTAGAGATTTTATTGTAATAAACATTTGACTTTAAAACAACATTAAACAATGTACTTCGTCGTCAATATTGATTAAATACACCAGAACCACTTTATGTAGTTAACTTCTTAAATCAAGAATTATATTATATTTTGTGCTATAGTATAAGACTACCAATAATTTGTAACCAGACCTGCTGTCTCAAGGCCAACATGCTCGTACGAACTGACAAACATTTCTGCTTCAATAAGAATGCAATCTCCATATACATGAGGTAACATAATTGTTACTGTAACAATATTTTGAGGCTTATTGACAACTGCGTGCCCATTACAAGCTGCAAATTAAGAATTAAATTGTCTATTTTCTGGATACAGAACGTCATCTGTAAGGACTCATGACGGATTTAAGGTTAAATAGATAGTTTATGGAAACGGTTTTTTGAAAGCGCACTGTTGCATTAAGACATGATATATACTATACAATCACAGACGTCTTTTATGCTTAAGCATATCTAGAAGAGTCTAATTGATATTCAAGCTATCTGATAGAATGATTTGTAAAAAGTGTAAATTTGATAAGTTGCATATTGTAGACAATGAGGTGTATATTAATTGCAAAAACGTAGCTATCTAATTTAGTGTGCACGACTCATTTCTGATGATCCTTGTCGATTTTGGTTTATCTTGTTCAGGCCCTTTGGTTTTATTGCTCCTAAAACTTTTGAATTATTAGGCTATCCAATCATTTGATTTTGAGCGTACCTGACGAAGGTTATCAGAAACGCATCATGCGTACTAAATTGGATATCTACGTTTTTCATTCTGGTAGAATTACCTTTACAATTTGTACGATTATCACTATGTTTTGATACTATATACAATATTCATAAATAGGCTTAAATGGCAAAACGCTTGATTTTTCTGCAAGGTTTGTTGAACAACCAACTAGAACCATTTGCAAAGACATTTTCATTTGAATATTTGGTGCTTAACGCCACTTTCAGCAATATTTCAGTCATATCATGGCGACCAGTTTTAGTGGTGGAGGAAGCCGGAGTACCCGGAGAGAACCACCGACCCTGGGCAAGGAACTGGTAAACTTTATCACTTGCGACTGCACCCTTATTTGTAATTTACAAAGCCGGGCGCGAACCCACGCCGTATTGGTGATAGGCTTGTATGAGCAAAGATCTCATGTTAATAGTAATACATCTTGATACAACTATATACCGTACATTTGTAACCCTAACCCATGGTATTGCAACGGCTATGAAAATATCATATACAATGTAATTACACAGCAAACTGTATTATCTGAAAAGCACAACGAATATTATCTTAGATCACAAGTACTGTATTCTTAAAAGGGCAAGATGTTTGCGTGCGAACTTCTCACTTTGGGTGAAATTAATTTCCAAGGGACTCGTGTTTACGTTTTCTCTGATTTCAATCTCACGTGATAGTCAATATTTTATGGTCACGTGTGGATATGTATTGGCTCACACAGACTAGATCAAAGTTTACATTTATTATTAACTTAATACCTTGGGAGAATAATAACATTTCTTTATGAACTTTACTAGCATACAATTGTGTGATCAAAGGTCATTAAAGTTGAAACATTACTACATTTGATAAAATTGTAACCATGCATGTTCATGTTAAAACATACAAAAAATCCTTCCATAAATGGCACATTGAACTGAATCAGTTTATCTTCAATCTTGAAATTCCATGCGATGAAAACAAGTTTGGTATATATTAGAATAATAAAGTAGATATCTAATTTAGTGCGCACGATGCTGTGTTTCTGTTTCTTTTACGCTCGTAGAACATTATACAATTATTGCCTGCACTTAAGGTGAACATCATAATTGTTCCCACGAGGGAAAACAACATCCCAAGGGTGAACAATTATGATGTTCACCTTAAGTGCAGGCAATAATTGTTTTATTATACCGAAACTCTATTTACAATAATGTTGGAAGCAATAAACACTTATTTGTGTGTTTTTATCTTGTGTTTTCATAAACTTCATCTTTGTGTTTTTAACTTCCGGTCAAGATTGTAATTCCGGAATGCAAAAACGGATACATTTCCGGACAGACATGGAATATAACATTTGCCGACCGGTGAACAACAGTGATGTTTCCCTGGGGTACCAATTTTGTAAAAACATTACTTTTATTTTATATATAATATATAATGTAAGGTATAATAAACATCATTTTTTTTTTTAGCAAACTGAAGAATAATACACGACATGTTGTTACTCTTCTTATATATCGGGAGTAAAATATTTCTGTCTTTCATTTTTCAAAATAACCATAGTTAATTATCTATTTAAATTAGTCTTGTTTTGAAATTATCAAACAAACAAACATACAAACAATCAGAAAACGTAGTGTTTCATACTGGTCACCCAGCCATGCATTTTATCTTATAAAAAAGCAACAAACATATTCCATGATTTTATTACTCAAATCTATTCAATTAAACGGGTTATGAACTAATGTATAAAAGTGGATGTCATTACATGTTTCTTTGGTTTCCAATATAACTTGAGTCTGCTTCTGGTGATTGCTCGTACATAAATTTCTCTATGTATGTCGTCAATTTAATAATGGCCCTACAATTTTTCAACTGATTCCGATACTTCATTTGTTGTTATTTTTGTTTTCGTTTATTGATTGAAATAAAGGTAATAACAAAATTACCGAACTCCGAACAATATTCCAAAGGGAAAGTCAAAACTCAAAAGTATATAAACAGACAAAATCGGTCAACAACCGGAAAACTGGGAAATAAGTAACATAGTATGGTATTTATGCATACAAAGCCTATGTCAAATCACGTTTTGAATGTTTGGTGGTGATACGATGTTAAAGGAGAGAAGATATGACTAAGACATGTGTTTTTGATTATATATCTCAAGAGATTAGTAAAGATAATCAAACTTGATTTCCTATTTGGTGACAAATGTTTATTTAAACGGTTAAAATCTACAGCATTTATACCATTGCTAGATCACTTATCTTTTCTACATGCACAGGAAGCGGAAGTAGATAGATTTAAAAACAGTTCTATTGTTCAAAAGACTGTGTAAAAGACAATAATGCTTCTATATTTGCCTCTTTGTGAAAGTAATTGGTTGATCAATCTAGATATATCTGCTTTTATCTGTTTTAAAATGGCTCCCAATTATAATTCGTGACTGGAGTCATTTCTGCTATGTATTAACGTAATCGCGTGACTACTCGTTTCTAACGATAACATTACTCCTTAGGGACCTCGTTATAGACGTGACTGTTTGTGAATAACTGTTCATAACAGTTTCAGTATTTGATAGTCTTTGGTTGATTGTCTATTGGTCCTTAAAGAGATGAAAACTAAGAGTTAATTAATACCAAGAGATTATCAGTGTCTTTGTAGCGTTTTCCAGCATACAATTAAACAATTAATCATCATGAAAAATTAAGACACAATTACGTAATTTATTTTGATAATTACCTTTTGTCACAACAATTCAAAACGACATAGACAAATAAATTACTCTCCATTTTATATTCAACCTACTTTGTTTAATTTTAGATTAAATTTAATCGATTTCGTAAGATATAAAAAGGACAAAAACTGCTTCCCATTCTGGAGCACCTGCATTCACCCCCGGTTTATAGTACGTGGGGTTCGTGTTACTCGATCTTTAGTTTTATTTGCATGTTTTGTAGATCTTTGTTTGTCCTTTTGTACTTTTTCTTTTGACCATTGTGTTGTCTGTTCTTCTTTGATATACAGATTCTGATTAGCCCTTTGATGTCCTCAAACTCTTTTTAAACAATCATAGTGGAAATTATCCGCGCTGACCCCTTTTAATCATGTAGCTGTTTCATTGAAATGTGTGAAACCATTAAACCTGATTGCTGTCCTTAAGTAATTGGTATTTTTGACCATCATAGGGCATTCATAAACTATAGACAAAAATAAAATTATTTGGAAAATTGTTATATATAGAATAGAATATCTTTTATTTCCATAAAGCAGTGTCCTCAAGGGGCAAATGTTTACATAATAGTACATGTTCATACAATCATGAGAAATTAAAAAACCACACACACACAGTTATTATATGCAATACCATAATATAAATACTTGAGATTATACAATATTTTTAGAACATGAATGAGTAATAGCTATGTTTATTTAAATGCTCATGAAATTCTTCTTGAAAGGGATGATAACTGCATTCTGAACAACCGACAACCACATTTTAAGGTCGCTAACATAGATTGGTTTATCTTACCATTACGGAATATTTGTGGTACAAATGAGAAATGATGTGTTACACTTATCGTAACGCCTTCCTGGTCCTTTCCTCCTTCATGATTTATCACCGTGTTTCTATTAGACTAACACGACGGATGCCACTAGTGGGCCAGGAACCGCTTACTCTTCCAGCGCATTTAAGTTCATTCCGGGTTTTAGTAGGGTTTGTGTTGCTAGATCTTTGATTTACGGATTCTAATTAGCTCTTTGATATGTTGAAACTCTTCTTAGTCAAATTTGAAAGTATATTCAAGTAAAAGACTTCAAATATTTCCCTTGGTTTGCGATGTTATAGTGAACTACTTTCAACAATTAGCACTGTGACATAAATTGCTGGAAATTTCTAGGAATCGAAAAATAGAGATTTATTTCGGTTCTGAATACGTTCAACAAAGAAGTAAACAGAAATTTTCAGAAATGTTAATAGTATGTTCACAATTGTTTTCTATACTTTTTTATTAAAATAATTAAACTAAGTAAATACATGTTTCTGAAATCGAACATTAGTTTGTTTACACAGCTAATGTCAATGGTAATTGTTAATCAATAACCCTTTGATCTAACGTAATAGTGTATGTCTACTTAAACTCCTTGTGAATAGATAAACATATTCTGTTTTTTAATCTCTGCTTTGAAACCTATTTATTTAAGGAATGTTTGAAATTTTTGAACAGGTTATACGATATAACCAGGTTTGGGGCAGCTTACGCTTAATAAACCGCGAATTTGTCCTTGGCGAATGAATATGTTGGTGACGTTACAATACCGACCCAGGTTATCAAGTGTAACCAAAATTTCTCCAAGTGGATCAGCCAATCAGATTGCAGTATTCAAATCAAATCAAATTATATAATAATAAGAATTTAAGTCCTATACTTAAATTCCGTTATCATGGTGCGCTGTAATAATTGATATGTGTTTGGTATTTAGATATATTTGTTACGTAATACATTGCCTGGATTTGTAATCTTTCTTTTTACAATTTGCCTTGCATGGTTGCAGACGTTAAAAAATAGCTGATACAATTTCTGTAAAAAATGACAAATCCTAATGTCAGGGAGTACTTTTAATTAAGTTTATTCAACGGGAAACTGTTGTCATATTACAGGTATTATTATTGCCTGGCTACACACGTTAAACAAGGACGTATAATACGTCCTTGCGTAAAATTACCTATTTTTAGACTGGAAGCGGGCAGCGTGGTCCGCACTTGACCGGGCTTATTATGAGACATCATGTGCTCACCGAGTTTAAATTGGTTTAATCGAATGTTGATTTAGACACATAATTGATTTTAATATGCCAGTTTGCTCGATCAGGAGTGTACTTTCAGGTTTTATTTCTCTTCCCCCCCCAATGATTTATGCTTTCCAAATGTCGCGTGATACATACATACAAATAATAATATTAAATTAAATGATGTAACTACTTATCTAAGCCAATGTTAAGACATCTTAGTCCTGCAAAGTTCGGCCACAGTTAAAACAAAAACTTTGCGGGTCATGTGCTTTGTTCGTTTGTGACTTGAGTCATGTGGGTACATATTTACTGCAAAGACGGCGATTGACTTTAATTAACAGATACACATGTGACATAGATAAATTATTTTAAGAAGTGTAGTGCTGGTATTTTGTGCATATGGAATCTGGTCACATATTAAAGAAAATGCATGCATGGTGCAATTGAGTTTAGGTCACTTGAGAATTTGCTCACATTCTTTTTGTATATATTGGAAAAACAACTGCTGATGGTACAATGTCCATATATTATAAATTTAAGCATATTCCACAGAATAACGATGTTGCATGTATTTATGTTTTAGTATACTAACGTGGTATACTGATGTTGCATATAACATGATTATCAGATAAATTTCAGTATATAAAAGGGTATATATACCGATGGTGGAGAAATGTGATAATCAGACAAATTTTAGTACAATGTATATAAAATGGTATACCGGTGTGGCATTAACACGATTCTCAGATAAATTTCAGTATATAACATGGTATGCAGTTGTTGCATATATAATTGTTATAAATTTAACCACATAACGTAGTATGTATAAAACATTGGTATACCGATGGTTGCGAAAACATGATTATCAGATAAATTCCAGTATATAAATGTGTTATACAGATGGTGCTTAAAACATTATATGTACTAACTTTAATATCAAGTTTAGCTGATATGTACTTATCTTATTATCAGATGTTTAGCTGATGTGTACTTATCTTATTTTCAGATGTTTAGCTGATATGTACTTATCTTTTTATCAGATGTTTAACTGATGTGTGCATATCTTATTTTCAGATGTTTAGCTGATATGAACTTATTTTATTATCAAATGTTTAACTGGTGTGTACTTATCTTATTTTCAGATGTTTAGCCAATATGAACTTATCTTATTATCAAATGTGTAACTGGTGTGTACTTACCTTATATTCAAATGTTTAACTGATATGTACTAACTTATTATTAGATTTTACCTGATAATTACTTACCTTATTATCAGATGTTTAGCTGATATGAACCTACATTATTATCAGATGCTAAACTGATGTACCTACCTTATTATCAGATGTTTGGCTGATATGTACTGTACTAAGCAATTTAAGGGTTTTTGATCCATCACCCGTGTTCCCACGGTGATGCAAAATTGCTTTGTATTAATTAAGTAATGTTTTACATCTATACACAAACTGTGCTAACCATCTAGTTTCATTGGTTGCCATAATCAGCGATCTGCTGGCACCTACATCTTCAGTTTTCAGTTTCAGAAGAGACAGTAAATTATGAGTTCAATTATTCGCAATCTGCGTTGAACAAATAATTGTTAACTGATACATTTTTTGTATTGTACTAACTTATCAGATTTTAGCTGATAATTACTAACCTTTTTATCAGATGTTAAACTGAGTTGATATGCACACCTTATTATCAGATGTTTAGCTGATATGTACTTATCCTCATTTCAGATGTTTAGCTGATATGTAATTATCTTAATTTCAGATGCTTAACTGATGTGTACATATCTTATTATCAGATGTTTAGCTGATATGAACTTATCTTATCAGATGTTTGGCTGCTATGTACTTATATTATTGTCAGATGTTTAGCTGATGTGAACTTGCATTGTTTCGGATGTTTACCTGACAATTACTAACCTTATTATCAGATGGGTAGCTGATGTATTTATCTTATTTTCAGATGTTTAGCTGATAATTACGAACCTTATTATCAGAGGTTCAGCTGATATGTATTGTACTAAACAAGTTAAGGGTTTTTGATCCATCACCTGTGTTATACGTATCTTATAATATCTAACCCAACTATGTCTAGATGTGGCATCTTATATACATAAGTTTTTAAATACTGCATCAGGTAAGTAATAAGGTGCTACTAAACTGGCCATCAGGACGGATGTCTTGATTGTCACAAATAAAAGGACAGATGGAGGAAAAATATTTACTTGCAGTGAACCATAAATAAGTCATAGCAAATTGGTAAGTACTGAAAGTTATCCCTCTTTTGAGCAATGTGCGACTTTCTCTTATCTCGAGGCATTCACTTACGTCTCAAACTTAGGACGAGTTGTATATTGGTTCATCCTGCTCAACCATGTCCCATTTCAACAAAAACGAGAAACCCACTGAATAGATAAAATTATCTTTATTTCTCTATCCATTTTTGTTAACCTTGCTGTTATAATTAGTAATAAAATCATTTTGTTATTTTTGTATTATATTTATATATTTGTTATGAAAGAAATATTACTTTTATACCCCTTTCAGATTCGATTGAACGGTTTATCGTTTTACTGGATAGGACGTAGGTTTGGCCCAACCACTGTGGGATATCTGTACATGTATGTCATGCAGCTGTATATGTAGGATGAACGGCAGAAGTTACGTATACGAAGAAGTGGAAAAAATCATAATTATCATTATATAATCATATATTGAAAGAGAAATCTGTTACCAACTTATAACAGGAGAGACGGACAAACAATAATCGACGTGAATAAACACAGAGCACTAAAGATGAGCAACGCCGCTATGAACGGTAAATAATTCCTGTTACACATGTTGCACCCTTCATGTTACGAAGGATAATGGTTAAACGACAGTATATATTGTAAAGGAGATAAAAGGGATATAAAGAGAAAACGTCATAACAAATAGGCATTAATTTGTAAGACAAACACTGCGTATCGGTTAACCATTTCATGATGACGTCTGTAAAATGGACATATAAAAACTCTGTATGTAAGCGCTGTTTGAATATTGCTATAAATAAACGTTTATCATCCAATATGTATCTCAATCAATCATCAATATCAATTTCCAGGTAAAGATCAAGGTATGAGGTTGACTTTAGAGTGTCGGTGGTTTCCTTAATTTCAAGTTAATTGTGATTTATGCGATCCAGAAAATCACCAGATCGCATTCTGTAGATATATTATATTATCTACATGACGTACGGAAAGTAATTCTATTAAATTTCCACAGAACGTTAGATTGGTGAACTTTGTCATTTTCATTTGCAACATTTTCCATGAAAATGTTTTTGAGCAGCTGATCAGATAAATATCTGTTTGGTTTATTAATGAGAATAATTTTCAAATAATATCCGATTGTTGGTTACTTAGATAATAATAGAAAAATGTTACTTTATATTGCACATACCCACTCGTCTACAATTTATCATACATCTATGGTATGGTAGTTGGATTTACAACTACCTATGTAATCAGTACTAAAGTTGTGAGTTCGGATCTTCCTCATGGCAAGGTGTACTCGATACAACATTATGTGATAAAGTTTGTCAGGGACTTACGGTTCTCCGGTTTCCTCCACCAATGAAACTAACCTCCAAGATATAACTGAAATATTGTTGAAAGTGACGTTAAGCACCGAACCCTAACTACCCTAACCATTTTACATCTAACACTGCTAATGCATCAATATATCTTTCAAGGAACCACGTTTATTATAAATACAGTCAAACCTGTCCATGCGGTCACCTCTATTAAGCAGTCACATGTATTAAAAGGTCACATTTTTCTTGTCCTGTCATAGAAAACTTCATATGGATTGAACCTCTTTTAAGAGGTCACCTGTCTTATGAGGCCACTTTAACTTTGTCCCAAATGTGACCTCTTAAGTAAAAAGGTGACTTTTTAATACATGTGACTGCTTAATAGAGGTGACCGCATGGACAGGTTTGACTGTATATAAAAAAATGTTCTTATTTAAATTTTGTTTGATGACCTTTTTTTGTCTTTAACGTTGTCTAAACTGAAATGTTGTTCATGTGGACATTAAACAATCAATCAATCAATCCTAACAATTGACGATGTTTAGCTCTTTTTTATATATTTAAATGGCATCTGAATATCGTTGTGTCGATCTGTTTGACCAATCGTGTAGATACAATCTATCTAAATTTAAGTATGTCTTTAAATGCTGAAGTCGTAAAACGATTCTTGATTCCAACAGAAAAAAAGGTCAAAAGACCATGTCATTATTATCCGACAATGATATTGGTAATCAAATTAATGACGTTGTTTAAATCTTTGTAACCCGTTATTTACTTGACGTCTTTCGTGATTGCACTTGATAGTCATTGAATCTTTGACATTTTGCTTTTATATTTAAATATGTTATATATGGAGTATGGAATCACTTAAAGATGTGTCATTAGTTTCATATTGCAGATGTTGTATTTTATTTAAATAACGAAAATACTATTGAAATTAGTTTAAGTAATAATAGAGAACACAATACCATAAAACGTCATTGAAAATGGATAATATAATTTGGAACATCATTGTTGACAGTGTGTGGCCAAAAGTATTCGCGCATGTAAAACAAATCCCTATATAATCAACCAAAACCATATTTTTTTCAAAAAATTATTGTGAAGTCATTTCTGGATAGATGCTAACAAATTTTACACCAAAACATTCGGAATTGTCTATATTTTGATTGTTTATTTGCTCATTATGTTTATATGAGTTGTTTTTATTTGTACATAATTTAAATATGATTGTTAATTTTTAGGATTTATTTTTAGTTGAAATATATAAGAAAATCAAAGTCAATTTTTATTTGTTGTGTTTAAATTATGTACAAATAAAAACAACTCATATAAACATAATGAGGAAATAAACAATCAAGATATAGACAATTCCGAATGTTTTGGTGTAAAAAAATTTAAAATCTATCCAGAAATGGCTTCACAATATTTATTTTTTTTAAATATTGTTTTGGTTGATTATATAGGGATTTTTTTTACATGCACGAATACTTTTGGCCACACACTGGAGCATTTACCGGAAGTTATATATAATATATCTTATATGTTAAGTGAAAAGTGCAATGTTCGATTACTATAACAACGCTGCTCATCAAGTTTTGTGTGTTTATGGTGCTTAATGCCACTTTCAACAATATTGCAGTTACAATATATCGTGGTGGTCAGTTCTGCCTTCTGTCGATATACTTCTCTTATATCGTGGAGGTCAGTTTTATTGGTGTAGGAACCGGAGTACCCGGAGAAAATCCCTGATATGTCGCAAGTCACTGACAAGCTGTATCACAGAATGAAGTACACCTCGCCTGAGCGAGATTCGAACAAACATCGTAAGTGGTGATAGTCACTGGTTGCATAGGTAGTTATAAACCCAACTATCATACGATCACGGATCCTCGTCTAGTTCAATATGAGAGTCAGAGTTTTGATCACATGTGGAAAACACGTGCATGACCGCATCATTTCACGAAGAAAAGAGATTTGATCCCAGTAAAACTAGTTTAACATTATCACTGTTTACTAAGCAGTCTGTGCCAAGTCAGACGAATGAACAGTCATGTATATGTAAGTGAAGGGCATTGCTTTTGCCTTTATTCTTCGAATTTCCTATTTGGTTTTGGGATTGTACTGTCTTTGTTTTTCATTTTATTATATACTTACTTACTGCCCGTTACGCCAAATGGCATGTGGGGCAGCAACAAAGGTACGTCACTTCTGTCTGTCCTTGGCCATCTTCTGTAGACTTCCCCATGAGTGGTATAATTCGTTCGTTTCTGCTTCAACGGTACGCGCCACGTTATACTGGGCCTCCCTCTGCGCTGTTTTCCCTCTGGTGTCCAGAAAAGGGTTGTCGTGGTGAGGTCTTGCAGATCTTTTCTCAAGACATGTCCAGTCCATCGCCACCTTCTTCTATTTATTATATGCCGATATTTATCCCTTTTCTTTAGAATTAAATGATAAATAACACACATATAGATATATACTAGACAACCAGATGTCTATATTACATCATTAGTATGCATAACACGTGTAACTGCAGCCTAGCACAGTTGTAAAAGAGGTTAATTCCCAAAGAGTCTAGATATATTACCATATGGGAGAAATACAAGGAAGCAAGTGCAGAAAATAATTGTAATAGTCATACTTAACGGCTATTTCATTTGAATATCTAAGAAGAGTTTGAAGATACCAAAGGGGTAATCAGAATCCGTAAATAGAATACACCTCTAGACATTAGGATCCGTCGTTGTCGTGATACTATAGTGGTTGGATTTACAACTACCTATGCAATTAGTGTTTATCACCACTGACATTGTGAGCTCGAATTCCGCTCGGGCAAGATCTACTCGATACAACATTATGCGATAAAATTTGTCAGTGACTTGCGGCAGGTTGGTGGTTTTCTCCGAGTACTCTGGTTTCCTCCACCAATATAACTGACCGCCACGATATAACTGAAATATTGTTGAAAGTGGCGTTAAACAATATAACCCTTACCCATCTATAGACTTTATATGAGGTCGATATTTGATTTTTCCACCTGACAGAAATATATCGACAGAAGGCAGAATCCGGGGTGGATGTACTTCTATTAGTCAATATGGTCACATATCGACCTGATGAAAAGACTACAATTGTTATGTTTGTAATTTAAGGGAACTATGCAATATGATTATGTAATCTCCTGTTTTAATTAATATTTTAGTAATGTGCCCTATAGTAACATGCAATATGCTGTGTTAGATCTATTTTTAGCAAAGTGCAATATATCATTTGCTATTGCATGATACAACCTTTGATAATATAAAGAATCGTGCTAGTGTCAGCAAATCAGCATGTACTGAATATATAAGAGTAATAATATATGCATACAGTCACACCTGTGTTAAACGGCACCTCTATATAACAAATCTCTGTCTATAAAGGACAGTCTCATTTCCCCCATTAATGAATAGTGCATATAATTTTAACTTACATATACAGGGCAAAGGTTCAAAAAGACCATATTTTCAGGTTCCCTTAAATGGCCTTTATATACCGGTTTGACTGTAAATATTCCATAAGATAACACTTTGAATAATTGCATAACAATACATGCAGACAACATGTTTGCTACAAAGTGAAAATAACACATCGAACGCTCATAAATACATACCAAAGTGTACATACGATCAAATTATTTGATATCTGTAGCGGCCCGTTAATGGAAAATACTTGCGCTGTAGACGTCCGCCGGGTATATCCAGCTGCATTATAAATACTATTATTGTTAAACAACATTATTAAGAAAATATTGGTGAACCGTGCTAATTTGGGTCACGGGGTACTGTAAGGTCCTGAATGATTACCTGAAGGATTATTCTAAACTGTGACACGTGGACGACCTGTGGACTCCTGTTGGGCAACTGTGAACGGGGTTGCAATGACAAAAAATCTTTCAAATTTAATTGAAAGAGGCCGGTGTTTAAAAGAATTTACCCTTTGGGCACCTCAAACGCTGGAATTTCGGAATTTCCCATATGTGTTTCAGTGGGGTGAACAAGGATGTTATAAGTTGCTGAAATCCATCGATTAATGTAAAATACACACTTTTTTCACTTCTTGCACATATTTTGAACATGTTATGTTATAACCTATGCATGGTTTAATCCTAATAAGCTATACCGAATATAGAACACTATTTTTATTAGAGGGCTAAAACCCTACTTTAAATAGACTAATCCATTTTTCGCGGGGAAAATTGATGCAGATGATTGTTGTTTTATCTTGGACAATAGTTTATAAATATAGAATCTTGACAATGTAAAGGGAAGATGCTATGTTATATTTATTCATTTGTTTGATTCTGGAATATTGTTGATAATTGATTTAAACGGGAAAAAAGGGGGTGAATTTTACAGTTAAATAAATGTTATGTTTCGACAGTTTAACCCGTCACGTAATCTGGGTCACGGGTCACTGTGAGTAGCATGTGTAGTCTATTTTTATCTTGGACAATAGTTTATAAAATATAGAATCTTGACAATGTAAAGGAAAGATGCTATGTTATATTTATTCATTTGTTTGATTCTGGAATATTGTTGATAATTGATTTAAACGGGAAAAAAGGGGGTGAATTTTACAGTTAAATAAATGTTATGTTTCGACAGTTTAACCCGTCACGTAATCTGGGTCACGGGTCACT
>MJUT01019009.1:1129837-1171405 GCA_002080005.1 Gigantidas platifrons | reverse complement strand
ATTTAATTATTTGTTTTCCTATTATATTCACACAATTACGGTTAGATGTATATGCAACTGTTCACTATATAAATATCAAATATCATTTTTATTGGAATTCAATGAAAATGTTGGATCTTTAGCCACTGACATAATATATTAATAAAAATAATAATTATTATCTCTATAATAAAGGTACGAAACAATTAAGTTGTATCACTTTAACAAATAAGAAATATGTAAATGTAATTTATAGGTGGAGGAAATCTGAGTGCCCGGAGAAACGTGTCAACCTGCTGCAAGTCATGCAAGTTGCATCGAGTACACCTCTACGGGGACGGGAATCGAACTCGCAATTCTAATGGTGACATACACTGTTTCATAAAACAAAATAAGTATTTCCTTCCATGTCTCATCAGCATCTACTTTCCATAAACATCAGAGGTCATAAAGCCCAATTAGTCATCATTAAACTGCATGATGTAAACATCTGTAAATTACCTCCCTTTGAGGGCTATCATTACAAACCAAATTAAAGTTCAACAGTCTAATAAATTACCAAATTATATCAGATGATTTATTTTTTATTAAAAAAAAATCCAGGACCTCTGTGTCCATGAATTTTTTTTTTTTTTTTAAGTTAAATAATATGAAATATTGACATCCACACTTGCCTTTTGGACAGCACATTTCTGTGTCCACACTTGCCCTCAGGCAACACTTGTATTTATAGAAAATAAACGATTTTATGCAGTTGTGTTAAAGCTTATTACTATTCATGTCCGTTAATTGCAGGTATTTTATTCAAAATATTGTCTTAAACCTCTGACAGTTACGACTATTGTAGTCACATGGATTCCTAGGTTACATAGGTATCCATGGCAATACAGTAGTTGACCATGGCGCCAAAGACGAATTTGATGACATGATGTGCATTTGTTCTATCCGATATATTGATTCGATTTTAAGACTTCTATGTTGAAATATGTTTTAAAACGCTGATAAAATAGTTGAAACCAGCAAACTGATAGCAAATTGCCCAAATTAGTTGGCACGATTCCTTGTTTTTACGGGAAGTATCGCAGGGAACAAATGGTCTTAACGAGATGTCGTATTGGTCCGTAGTAGATTTACACATAATTATGTATAAAATAATGAGCAACGACTGGAATGTCTTCCGTGTAATTGCAATTATGAAGATGTTTTAATCGACTACGTAGAGGTTACCGATATTCTTCAGTCACTTTATAACATCAAGTCTTTATGAAAATCATTCTGTCAGTTGCATACAGATGACGAAAGATAATAGTATTTGCAATAAGAGTTTTGTTCACAGTTGATTTCTTGTTTCACTATTATGTCTTATGATGATCTTGCATACTATATAATATATATATATATAATATTTGATGTTATTGGCTCTCTTAAATAGAACTAATACTATGCCTATGACAACTTCTGTACCACGAAGAATAAATATACTATGCATAATGTTCAAGATAATAGCGGTTTTTTTTTATAATAATGCTGTTCGTCCTGTTATATGAAACAGTTGGCATTTTACTCAGGTAGAAGTCACTTACATGACGGCATCATTTCACTCAGAGGGGATGTTTGGTCCCATGAAACTAGTTTAACCCCGCCTCTTTTTTTTTGAAGTGCCTCTACCAAGGCGGGAAAGTTATCGGTCATGTATTTGTGTGTTAAGAGGATCAATTTTGAATCTTTCTACAATTTTGATATTTGATTTTAGGAATTGTTCCGACAGCGTAGTAAGCTTGTTTTTCATTGTATTATCTAATAAACGTTAGAGAAAACCGAAGGGACAATCACGAATGTACAATCCAGAGACACTGACAACATTGGGTACACAAGACACAGGACGAAGACAAACAAAACACAAAGCATAGCACAAACAACTATAAAAAAAAGATGAATAACACGGACCACACCAAAACCCGGGGGTGAACCCAAGTGTTCACGGCGGGTAAGTAGTTCACGCCTCTAATAAGACACCAACCATTTTACGCATATAGTCCAGACGTATTTGACACCACACCGCCACACGTGTATGAAAATGTCGAATGCGTTACAATAATTAAATATGTCAAAGAAATTAATTTATATACTAAGTTATAAATAGATTACGTGCTTCCTAAATATATTATTTTCCCTTTTTAATCAGATATGTGTTTTATTTATATATACAACATAGTTATATTTACACAAATGCGTCTCATTTCTATTGATTTTCTACCTATTGAAATTATATAGTCCATTTGTTCACACCAACCATATTCCAGAAATACTGATAATGTTGGCGTTACGGTTAATTATCTTTGTCCTAAAATATACATATATGTATGAAACATGACCAATGTATTGTAAATGAAACAATATAATCAGTTTTAACCCACATAGGTGGTCTTTTTGACGTTTCACTAATTTATAGAGTAATCTGAACAGGTTCTACACAATCATAATATTGCTTATGGAACCTAACATTTTTTTTCTGGATTCTCATTAGATCCTTCTGGTTTTGTATGTTTTAAGGGACTAGGTGTTATGTTTTGATTTTGTTTTCTATGCTTTGATTGACAACTTCAGACAGAAGTGTAAATTGTCGAAATAAACATGTCGCCTTAAGACATTACACCAATTTTAAGATATAAGACTTGATGGCCAGTGTAGTAAAAGAGGTCCTACTATTTCGAGCACTTGTTTATGCTTGTGTTGTCTGATATTTATTTCCTTTTATTTCAGGTTGTTGTTTTTTTTCGTAATTTTGTTGTCGTTTTCATCTGCATTGCAATATGATTTCGGTATTATATGCTGTTGTAATATTTAGACACACATGGCTTTGAAAAACAATGGTATATTATTGTATAAAACTTACAGATTCTAAATGATATAATTTATTAAAACTAATGTAATCTCCCCTAGTCATAGGAAATATTAGCTGATTTTAGCTATCCTGTGTGAGACCATTTATTTATTTGCTTCCAGAGGATTTTAAACTATTTGGCTCTCCAATCTTTTGACTATCATTGTACCTAAGGAAGGTTATTCCAGAAACGCACCGTTTGCACTAAATTAGATATCTACATTTTTATTCTGCCCTTCAAACAATGTGAAGCACACATTCTAATTATAGTTCACACCCTTCGTAGACGTGTATTTAAATAGCATTTTTGATTCGTTCAGTAGATAAACGTTATATAAAACCGAAGGGGCAATCAAGAATGGACAATCCAGAGAAACTGGTAACATTTGGTACACAAGACGAAGACAAACAAAACAAAACACACAACACAAAAAGCAAAGGAAATATGAAAAAACACGGACTCCACCGATCAATCAGGGGGTGAAGCCAGCTAATCACGAAGAATAAGCTGTTCCTGCTTCTTATATGAAACCCGCCGTGTTTAGTTATTAAATCGTTTATATTCTCAAACATTTATAAGAATGACTATGCCTTATTAATTTTCTATTTACATGCAAATGAAAGCATGATTTATTGTTTTTCTGTCAGTTGTGAGTGGTTTTTTTTTTCAATTCAATTTTGTTTATTATATGGTACGCAGGGATGATCATATATCTAGTATAATTGTATATAATTTAAAATCCTTTTCACAGGCATAATATATTGCCATAATCATAAGATCAAATTGTGCCAGAAATATGGAAATGCACAATAAATAGTTAAATACAGTAAGATGAACGGAAACCACTCTTGTCAAATAATTCCTCCGGATGTATTAAAGAGGCTGTAAATTACTTCAGATAGGACACGACTTACGTAATATTGTTTTATTGTGACCCACATGCACCAATATTGTTGTTGGCGGCATGATAATCAAAGTAATCAATAGTCTATTATTCTAACAATTTATACTGTTATTCAACAAGTTCAAGAAAAGTTTGAAGATACCAAAGGTGTAATCAGAAGCCGAAAATCGAAAAAGGACAGACAAAGCAATGTAACCAAAAAGACAAACAACAATCTACAAAACACTACACAGAAAACTAAAGATCGAGCAACATGAACCCTACTAAAACCCGGGGTGAACTCACGAATGGTACCATTTTGAAACGAAAGTCTAAATAGTAATGGTCAAAGATTCTATCAATGTTATCAAAAACGAAACAACGCCTTTCACCGCCAATCAAACACAAAAATACCACGACATATGGAGTTAGAAATCCAAGTCCTGGTTTTGGACAAGCTTGTAAATTATGGCATGATTAAACCGTTTAATAGTATGCCAACCAATCCCTTCTTGATAAATGGATCTCTAAAGGCAATACAGCATATTCGAACGCTTACTCGTCCGAATCACCCGACTTGAATTTAATTTTCTCTTAAAATCGTTTGATTTTTATTTTCTGAATATGTTGATTGTAATTCAAAGAATAATCTTAATTTTGTTATTTTGCGTTGCGTCGTGTCTTTTAATATTTGTATTTATGGTAATAGTAATGCCCGTATGTGTCGGTGTTACTTCATATAGCAGTGATCAAGTTTGTATATTTCAATTGAAGATTGCAGTTTTACAAACGTAATAACACCGCGTCTGAATGCAGTTTTAAATACCTCATGGCAATGGTCGATATTCTTTACAGTAAAAAAAAAAGATTTAACCAAGCCAATTGTTTTACTTCTATCCTATTATATGATTTAATAGGATATATTATGGTCTCGTTCAGTTCAAACCAAATACTTATAAAACTGGCATTTGTTGCTCATTAGCTAACCACGTGTTCCCCTACAAGTGCCACCCAAGTAATACATTGCTAATATAATTAACTTCGAAAAGATCTATAAAATTTCAATAGACGATGCGATCCGAATACATGAAACATCACAAGTACAAATAAGAAAAATAAAAAACAAAAACAAAAACAAACAACATTTTGACAGCAGGAACTGAAAGGAAAATCTGTAGCCAAATATATTTATTAAAGATTTTATAACTGGAAATTGCATATTATAAAGAGATATTGTTTGTTAATTTAAGATGCACTATTGGTTGTCAAGCTGTCAATATTCTTGGTATTGCATTATTGTACTAAATTATTTTGAAATATCATTTAAACCATGATACAGGTCACATTTACTATAATACCACAAGTTTTGTTTTGAATGATTGGCAAATATTAAGTATTATAAATACCATGGATCTTACGAATTCGCTTATTTAAACCAACGAATCCGAAGGATGGGTTGGTTTAAATAAGTTCATGAGTAAGATCCATGGTATATATGGTTTGTAACAGAAATTACATGATTGACAGATATATGACGTCAAATAAGGGTAATAACAAAATTACCGAACACAGAGCAATCTTCCAAAGGGAAAGTCAAAACTCATAAATCAATAAACAGACAAAATCAGTCAACAACCGGGAAACTGGGAAACCGTAATGGCCCTAACTTGGTACAGGCATTTCTAAAGAAATGGTGGATTGAATCAGATTTTACGGAATAACATATCTATTTCATGGAATAACATATCTATGACGTCAAAATCATGGAATAGCAAATCTATGACGTCAAAATCATGGAATAGCATCAAGATCTTCATTTTAGACCATGGTTTGTAAAAGTTCACTATTATTAAGTTGATTACTGCATAAAAACATCAAAGACAAAATGCGTATTTATGTTACAAATGATTTTAACAACCTCGATGATGTATTGGTTAGTGTCCTCGCCTTCCAGTGCGATAGACTGTAGGCTCGGTTACCGGTTGGGTCAAACCGAAAACTGTGCAATTTGTATATGCTGCGACTCCGCTAAGCACCCAACAATTAAGGAGTAAGAACACAGACTAGTTGGATTGGAGTCAGTATAATGTGTCCGAACGGAGCGACATGTCTCTGTGGACAGTTGGTTCATTGTGCAACCACTATGATAATCCCAACTCCGCATATTGGTCTAGTACAAAACTGACATCATCAGTACTACATCAAAACAAAACCAAAAAACATTTTGACCGCATGAACTGAAAGGAAAATCTATAGCCAAATATATTCATTAAAGATTGCATAACTAGAAATTGTATATTATGAGATGGTGTTTGTTTGGAAATTTCAAATGTACTATTGGTTGTCAATCTGTCAATGTTCTTGGTATTGCATTATTGTGCTAAATTATTTTGAAATACATGCATCATTTAAGCCATGGTATAGGTCATATTTACTATAAGCTTTGTTTTAAATGATTATTCATGCCTCGGTGATGGTTAGTGTACTTGCTTCAAGTGCGATAGACCGTAGCCTCGGTTACTGGTTGGGTCAAACCGATAACTGTACAATTTGTATATGCTGCGACTCCGCTAAGCACCCAACAGTTAAGGAGTAAGAACACAGACTGGTTGGATGGGAGTCTTTACATTGTATCCGAGCGGGAGCGACATGTCTCTGTGGACTGTTGCTTCATTGCGCAACCACTATGATAATCCAACTCAGCATATTTGTGTAGTACAAAGCTGACATCATCATCACTACATCAAAGACATGACGTCATTTAACATCTCATTTGAAATCACATTGTGTAAGAAGATGACCGTTTAATTAAACCGTTCTGTAGAGACGATAATAAAGATGGAATTTCATAAAGTACTGCGTTGACTACTGTTATACCTATTTTGTCCCAGTATTGTTAAAAATGCTGTTATAGTGACAACCGGAACCTTTTAACCGTAATGGAAGCGGGAGGTTTGGCACCGTAAAATCTTATTCAACCCACCATTTCTTTGGAAATGCCTGTACCAGGTCAGGGCCATTGTGGTTTTCCCAGTTTTCCGGTTGTTGACTGATTTTGTCTGTTTGTTGACTTATGAGTTTTTGCCTTTCCCTTTGGAAGATTACTCGGTGTTCGGTAATTTTGTTAATACCCTTATCAAAAAGTTTTTTCATGCCATGATAAAGCAGACAATTACTCAGCTGACGTGTCACACCAACAACCACGCACTCACACAAATGTTTCTTCTTAACTTAAAATAGGGTTAATTAATAAAACATGTTATTTTGTAATATCATATCTGACGTATATTGGGCATATTTTGTAAGCGGATGCTGTAATCTATCTATGGAAAAATAATAATAAAGTAATATGATGAGTCTGATGTATACTTGATGTCATTGGTATATCTGGGTAACAAAAACGTAGATATCAAATTTAGTGCGCAGGATGCGTTTCTGAAACTAGGATTGGTCATGTTATTTCGACTACCATTATCTATCGTTTCATTAGATCGATTGCCATGATACGATCTATAGCAAGAACTGAATATTAGTTTTGCAGCCATCATCTTTATCTCAATGACAAGTGACATACAAACGATATTTTTTTACTTATGAATAATTGAGGATCAATGTTAAATAAAATGCAGTTTTTGAGCTGTCAAATATTTGTTCTTCCCTCGACGGGATTTGAACTCACACCATTGATACACAGCATCACCAATCGCTTAGCCTTTATGTCCAGGCTCTAGACCACTCGATCACACCCGCTCCATGAAAATGTAGCTTCAATAGTCGAAGGGTTACCTTGTCTCGTAAGGAAAATCTAGATAGATATAAGACATGTGTCTAAGCGTGTGTAGATGGTACATATATACTTAATATTATAATTTGACAGCAATCTAACTCAGCAATTTTTAATATATTGTATAGGATAATGAAGGTGTAAAACCACTAATTAATTTCTTTAAGGTTTTCTACTAAATTTGTGTTTTTTCGAGCTTACCTGGTCATTTTATCTTAAGTTTAACCTTTCCAAGACCATATATTTTCTGAAACGTACATGATTCCTCTACATTCTGTCAAAATATCAGGGCATGTTTAAAATCTTGCAGTGAAATGCCATGCTACGGAAAGCACCTACTCTAAAAATAGCTCGGTCATCCCCAAGAAATTCAGTATTTATAGGTCATGCATCAAATCCTCCATAGAGGTATTAAAATACAACTAAGTCAATCAAATTTGGGCTCAAAATAATCCCTATATATTTAACTTCAATTATCAATTTTAATTAGTTCATTCCATTCAGTAGTTTTCACAATACTACAAAGTGAAAGGAACTTTTTTCTTGAAAAGGGACTACTTTCGTATATGTTCCAAGCTCTGATTGGTGAATTAGTGGTTTGACACCTAAAGAGCATAAAAAACTTGTTTCTTTCACCATTTGTTGGCCTAATTTCTATTCCTTAGACAATATCAACCCAAAAAAACCTCATAAGGTATGTGGCTCTCTGATATTTGCTAGTATAAGTGTTCAAATGCACAGGTACCCCCTTGAAGTGTTTAATGAAAATATCTCCATTTACAGCTGTTGAGTTCAGATTGTGTAATATACCAAAACTTACCTATTCTCATATATTACAGTTATTAAGTTCATTTCTAACATAATAAGCAATTTTAACACATATATACGCCTCAGTTGTATATTTAATAGCTAAATACTATGAAATGTTTGCATTTAGCCCCCCCCCCCTTTTTTGTCTTCTAAAATAAGCTCATATCATTCTTAATTTTGTTAATTCATGCTTTTACCCCATAAATGATGTGGTTTAAGACATAAAATAAGTTTTTGTATATAGATCTTTAGTTAATTTCTTCTAATGCCATCAAATTTGCAAAAATATGATTTTTTGATATTCAAGTCTTGGAATTTCTGATGGTGCACAGCTATAATTTCCCCTAAAACTCAATAAATATATGCTTCCACATCATTTTTTTTAACTGTTTAAGTAAGCTGGATGTTGAAATGTACTGTTATAGCCAAATAATTCTCTAAAACATGAAATTCAAATTGACAATTTGAAAAATTAACAGAAAAAGCTAAGCAGTCAAAATATTTTTTCTGGGATCACTTAGATTACCAGGTTTTTACTACATAATTTTCAATTAAAACTGCTTTCAATAGCCTTATATTATTTCGTAAGTACATTGTACATGTATTCTAACTGAAACTATCAAAATTTACCAGGAAAAATGTGCAAGATTGAAAAAAATCCAATAATGATATCACCATATTCTATATTTGAAGTCGACAAACTGCCGCATGATGAATTTGTTAAAATTCTTAATATCAACCATATTTTCAATATTATATGCCCTTCTACTGCAAAAACACATTCAATAACATATTCCCAATAATTATAAAGCCATAAACAAAAATAAAATGAGATGCAATACCCAGTGTCCATGTATATCCAGTGTTTGGGAGCAATATTCCAAAATATTACATAACATGTATTTTGACCATGTATTCTCACTTTTGAGATAGACCCGTTCCTATTATTAGCGATGTGAGATTGTCTTATCTTGCACTAGTGCAAGACAAAAAAAATCACGTGCGTTTTACCGGCAAATACATGCTGTACAGTTTATGTCAACTGCCCCCAGTTCTCCATGCTTCACCAATAAAACCACGATTCTATTACATANGACATTTTTAGGCTAATTTGAACATGATAGCAACAAAAGATAATTTTGACGTTTTTCTCCTTAAGGTGAAAAACCACTAATTAATTTCTTTAAGGTTTTCTACTAAATTTGTGTTTTTTCGAGCTTACCTGGTCATTTTATCTTAAGTTTAACCTTTCCAAGACCATATATTTTCTGAAAGTTACATGATTCCTCTACATTCTGTCAAAATATCAGGGCATGTTTAAAATCTTGCAGTGAAATGCCATGCTACGGAAAGTACCTACTCTAAAAATAGCTCGGTCATCCCCAAGAAATTCAGTATTTACAGGTCATGCATCAAACCCTCCATAGAGGTATTAAAATACAACTAAGTCCATCAAATTTGGGCTCAAAATAATCCCTATATATTTAACTTCAATTATCAATTTTAATTAGTCCATTCCATTCAGTAGTGAAAGGAACTTTTTTCTTGAAAAGGGACTACTTTCGTATATGTTCCAAGCTCTGATTGGTGAATTAGTGGTTTGACACCTGAAGAATTCATTATACAGTCACAGGAAATAAAGTACATTATACAAACATCTAAGCAGGTGACAACCATACAATATATCTGTCCCACAGGATCTCAAAGTTACTTGTGATATTAGGTTAATACTAAATATTATATATACGTTTGAAAATTAAACCAAACAGTGTTAGAATTAGATTTTTGAGCTGTCAAATTTTTATATATATTATATTCACATTTTATTTCTAACATTGTTTATCCTAAATACAGTTCGATAAAAGTCAAGCACCACCTGATTTGTTTCAATAATATCTTTTCTAATAATTAACTTATTTCAAATCTGTTTGCTGTTTTCGTTACCTGTACACACATACTTACTTACCTATGAAAAAGGTTATTGATCGATTTGTATTTATGTGTATATGACAGGGTGTGTAAAGTGACACGTGTACTTTTCAACATTTGTGTTTGCGAACGAAAGCTGATTTTTTGTGTGTAGAGTTTTAAGTTTCATTTTCTATTGGTTTGGTATGGTGCGGCGAAAATTAACCATACCAGAAAGGTGGCAAACTGTTGGCATGCATAACGGTGGTTTTAGCCATAGAAGGGTGACAGACCACTTCAGAGTTAACCATTCCATCATTGTACGACTGATGCAGCGTTTTCGTCAAACGGGGAATGTTACTGACCGTCCACGTGCAGGTAGACCTCGCAAAACGACGCCGAGAGAGGACCGGCTTATATCCAGACGGGTGCGGCAACGGCCGTTCAGTACACCTGGTGCACTTCGTGGTAATTTAGCGTTTGGAGGCCACATTAACACACGCACTGTAATCAGACGCCTCCACTATCAGGGAATGCGAGCGCGACGACCCATAAAACGTCCACAGTTGACATTACGTCATCGCCATGCTCGATTTGACTGGTCACATGATCATTTGGGGTGGACTATTCGCACATGGAGACGGGTCCACTGGTCTGATGAAAGTCGATTTTTGTTACGCTCTACCGACGGTCGTGCAAGGGTTTGGCGCCAACGAAACACTTCATTTCAGGACAACCACATTTTGGGTACAACTGCTTTAGGGGATGGGGGTGTAACTGACTGTAAGTTGGACTTGTTCGTTCTTGATGGTAATCTGACAGGCCAAAAACACCGTGACAATGTGCTCGCTCCACGCGTAGTCCCCCATTTTGACAAGCATGCGTTGGCTGACAGGCCAATGTTCATGGACGACAACGCTAGGCCACATAGAGCCCGAATTGTACAACATTTTTTACAGCAAGAGGCTGTTCAGACAATTCCATGGCCTGCGATGTCGCCAGACATGAACCCTATAGAGCATGTATGGGACTTTATTGGCCGAAAAATTAACCAACGCAATCCAAAATGTCAAAATATTGACGAATTAAGAACTGCTATCTTACAGGAGTGGCAACAGTTCCCCCAAGAACGGCTTAGGCGTCTTGTGCGAAGCATGACGATGCGTGTTACAGAACTTCACAATGAACGCGGTGGATATACTCGTTATTGATTTTTATGCCTTACACATACGCATAAAAGATGCATTTAAAAGTTCTTAAAATCTGAAGACTCTACATTTTAATGCAATGTTAAAAACTTCCATCAAAGACAAACTGGTTTTACGTTTTTCCAGCGCCTGTTTTGAACCCCATTTTTGCCACGTCATAATCACGTCTTTCAGGATGATAAATACTTCGTAGATTGGTAATCTTAGAGCCCTTGGTGTAGTCTTGTAAGAAGTGTAAGAAAAATGGTGATATCTATTTTATTGTTTTAACAGTATTGATGTAAAAAATAATTTTCATCAAATACGTTCATAACATAAAGACTGGAAAGCTACATACGTGTAATTCAAAGGTATTTGGGAGAAAGTAAATAAAAGAGCCCAGACAGGACAGCCACAAACGGATAAGGTTACCTGGGACTGAGGGAGCCATACCTCAGCTTTAATAAATTACATCAGTTAGGAACTCGGAATATCAAACATCTACAACAACCGATTAAGTAACCAAGACGGTAATTCGTAAACCCTAGATTACGAAATATTTAATGTTTTAAAGAGTTTTATTGCACCACTTGTAGCCAAATGAAATAAAATTGATATTGATTTTAGTTTTAGGGGGAAAATCTGAATTGCATCGTTTCAAATAAATACACCATTAAAATCATAACATCCTTTTATGGTTGTATTTCATAATTGTGTCTCCAAGGAAAATGTCTGTGAGTACAAGTTTTATGCAATCTGAACCTTGTAAGCGAACTAATGTAATAGCGAAATGGGTTTGATCTTTCCAGTCTCTTTATCTCGTGACGAACATAATATATCGCTTACGTTCACGATTTGACCGTTGTCGTCTGCTACACATATTATCATACGGTTCACTATTCCAAGAATTACTTGATAGACAATGATGCAGTTAAGATTTTTTTCTGGTTACTTACTCTTTATTTTGTAGAAATTTGCCGTTGTCTTGTACAAAATACAATAATATACAATTTTCGATTTTACATGTGTAATCTAGTACGAGATAATTATGTAAAGGATTGTTATGGGCCATTTCAGAAGTGATATATGCAATTAAAAGTCTAGTGAGCTCAGCAAGTAGATAAGTCAAAATCGTATTATGGAGTATACACATAGATCATGTTTTGCATAAAGTCAATGTTTATAATTATAAAAAGGATTACGGGTAAGCCGACCACTGGAAAACTTTCTTTTTTTAGATAAGCTTTCCATTAGAGAAAATGAATAAATATAATTATATGTGTATTTTTCATAGTTGATTCTTTTTTTTCTCAAAAAGCCAATGTATAATACTGGTAGAAATATAACAAAAACTACAAGTTATGTACAATATATACAAGGTACAGAATGATTCTTATGAAAAAAGTGATGAAGTTTACCAGTTGCTTGCCCATGGTGGGTGCTTCTCTCCGGGTACTCCGGCTTCCTCCACCACTAAAACTGGTAGCCATGATATAGCTGAAATATTGTTGAAAGTGGCGTTAAGCACCAAAAATCAATCAATCAATCAATCAATCTATCTTATGAAAATACCGTCTGTTTTCAAAACTGTGTTTCGTTTATGAATTTAGATTGTATAATATTTTCGGTGAGATGAGAATTCGCAGTCATTATAAAGCAGTAACTATTACAACTACTTTTGTTATACAGTTGGTGTTGTTGTGCAAACATTTTAGACGTATATATATCTACATATATATTGTACCGATATATTTGTTAATGTCTAACGTCGATCTAAAAGTAAATTCAAGCTCTGATTTTATTTCCGTGTGAAAATTCTTTGACATTACTGCCTATGGCTGTGATTCTTGTGTTAGCCATAATAAGGACGCAACTCCCTGTACATGTATCTTTGATTACTGATGCCTAATATATTGCCGTCAAAATCCATGTATATAAGTTTGTGTGCACGACGCGTTTTTAAGTATACAAAAGCTACTTGGTAAACATAAACCAGGTTAGTATGTCAATATAGATCAATTTCATTACGTTTTGTAAGTAAGTCTAATAACATACATATATAACTCAATAATAAAAATAAATCATTTTCATTACGTTTGTAACATAACCTCTAATAACATATAACTCAATTATACTCTGATTTCTTCAACATGCAAAATGTTACACGCTGGGTCACAATTCTATGAATTCAATGACCGTTCGTGTCTACTACATCCAGATAGATTGTGGTTGCCAGTAATTATATGGTAGACAAAACATAAGTATTTCTATGTTGATACCATCTTAATTTCCTTTGATTTGGTGAACAAATTGCCATTATTGGGTAGAAACCCACAATAATATAACATTTTCTCTTCAAGGTTGTAATTTCACTCGACAAGTCTGGTCCACCAAAAGGAATGATTAACTATGTTATACGTGAAACAATAATCAAGAGGCCTCAAGCACTGCAAAACTACAATATAAATAAATAACTCTAAGCCACATACAGTCAGACCTGTATTAAAAATTCACCTTTAAAACAATGAAAACATGGCTTTATACGTCCGGTGATAAAATAAGAAAAAAATGGCATTTTAATAGAGGTCACAGCTTAATAGATAGAAGTGAACGCATGAACAGGTTTGATTGTCAATTCTGGTCTCCAAAAGGAATGATTAACTATGTTATATGTGAAACAATAACCAAGAGGCCTATAGCATTGAAAAACTACAGTATAAATAAATGACTCTAAGCCACATATATTAAAACCTGTATCAAGAAGTCACATTTGGACCAATGAAAACTGGGCCTTATAGGACGGGTGATCAAACATATAAGGTGACTCTTTAATAGAGGTCGTTGTTTAATAGAGATGATCGAATGGGAAGGTGTCATTGTATAAATGTGTATGTATCCCGCTCCTGAAGGGCCGTGGTGGACGTGTAGTTAAGTTCGTTGACTTCTAATGATTAACCGTCCTTTCGTACCCCCGATGCCTCTCTTATTTCTTGAGAATTCTACACGCCTACCCATGGAAGGGTTTTCACTGGTCATCTTGATTATCAGGAACTCTACCGAACACAGTTCATTACACGTCTTCGCATTATCTTTAAATGTGCACTCGTATGCTATACCCCTTGAAATTGAAATTTTAGAATTCCACTTGCTAAATCGAGTCAACGCAATTTGTTAGCTATTAAACTATGACGTGTGATGCGTCAGTGGGGACAAATGAACTACGTTCTTAGCATTAAATGAGATTGACATAATAATCGCCTGGATTTTAGAAGTATGGATAAGAGTACGAACATAATGTTTCGTATATCCCCAGTGGAGCAATAACTAATAAATGTCAACACTTTGTATATAAAATTGTTTTCATGGGACTACAATAGTACTATTATAGGAATTACATAATCTTTATGAATTATGAAATCATTATACTTGTCATGAAAGATTAGTACTCGGTTGTCACAAAACATGACTAATTATGAAGTTTTTTTTGTAAGACTGCACGTCTTCAGAGAGTTAGAGGTCACTGGTATTAGTAGCTACTGATGAACCATCGTGTAGATGACTAACACGTACCTTGAAACTGAACAATCAAAAGCAGAATTTCTATCGCATTAATAATGCCAGCATTGCTAAAGAAGTAACGTCTTTATATTAACAATATCAGCCAGCCTTGAGACACACATGCTGTGTTGTTCTCAGTGAAGTCACTATTTCCACCATGCATATTTGGTTAACAAAATCTGTGGTGTAATCGGTTTAATCATTATACCAGTGTTGTTACCAGTGACACCGTTGCACTTTTGAATATGTTTGCCAACAGACATAAGTATATGTAATAATAAGAACAATAAGTAAAGGATATTAATTGATCCTTAGGAACGTACATACACATTGTGTAAACCAAGCTGTATTGTATAAGCAAGGTGACACCGCAAATGTCATAAGTACAACTTCGTTGTTATCTGAATCTGCCAAACTACATTTTACAATGACAATAAGCTTTTGCAATGTAATTTACGAGAAGGGATGAGGAAAATATATGAATTTATAATACAGCAAATATGAATATGTCCATTGTTTTAATATTGACTATCACGTTTTCATACAAATATATAAGAATATCAACAACTGCTATCCGTGTGTTTAAATCACAACCAATGTTCATTATCATGACATTCTCACTGTCTTTTCCGCGATGTTGCTGACATGATATAATCGATCTATATATATACTGATATCTTGATATTTTTTTACTTGATCAGGAGTATATATAATCAAAACTGTTTTAGTTCCATTGTTCGGATAGACTGAATCGCACAGAAAAGACCACCGACCTCCTTTAAGATTGCATTTATCTAATACATTGTCATATGGTGTGATTGGACTTATAATCTTATTTCCTTTTATATAATTTCAATGTGATTTCTTACATTTAAATGAAAACAATGAAATGATTAGACAATATTATAAATCAAAATTAGAATTCCATTTATCTGACTATTATCAACTCTACATTATCCTGCATCCCATTACAGGAGTGTAACGTCTTACTGACAGCAGATTAGCATTTCATAAATAATATTTTAGATAATTGTTAGAATTAAATATAAACATAAATATATTTACATAAACTAGATGTGGATTATGATAACTTGTATTTTCTGGTAATCAGAGCTGATAGTCATAATCTATTTAACATAATACATTTGTAATAACACAACAATATAATCTTTCTAAGGACGAATACAAACATACAACATCAGCTCAGTATTCAGGAGAAACAAACGAACAATATGTCTTCACGGGAAACAAAAGAAACAATTAGTTTTCACGGGAAACAAACGAACAACATGCTTTAACGGGAAACAGACGGACAATCAGTCTTCCAAGAAACAACATCACAATTAGTTTTCAAGGGAAACATTTATCATTGTATATCATTTCCATTATACATACGTTCACCACCACACAAAATAAACCCGATTTATTCCCGAATTTTGACATACTAACAGGTCTTTAGTATACTGTTAATGGGATTAACGCTGTCAGATTGTGTGCTTTCTCCAAGACTTCTATTTA
This sequence comes from Gigantidas platifrons, assembly GCA_002080005.1. Taxonomy (NCBI): domain Eukaryota; kingdom Metazoa; phylum Mollusca; class Bivalvia; order Mytilida; family Modiolidae; genus Gigantidas; species Gigantidas platifrons. The sequence goes on along the minus strand of MJUT01019009.1, from coordinate 1,154,893 downwards.
CAACAGTTCGTTATCTAACCGTGACCTTGTAATATTACGTTTCAGTAATATCGTTGACTTTACTAAAACGTTGAATATGACTATGGCAGTTCTTAAAATTATCATATGCTTACGCCTGTTGACACTGACGACAGTCCTCCACCTTGTTCTGTTTTGTGCCATACGTTCCATATCTTGCCATCTATAACCCTCTATCTCCATCTCAGCAATAAAGTTATCACATAGTGTGTACTAAAAAGCACAGAAACGTGATTTCATGAACGAGGTGGATACAGTACTGGAACTTCTACATACCTTCCAGGACGATTCAAAGGCATTGAAAGTTGAGCTGGTGACCTTTAAATAGAGAAAAATAAAATCAATCTAATAATGTAAGGCCATCACCCAATGACAGCTGCTATTAGTACTCAATGCAATTCCCTTACTTGTCTCCCTGGAACACGCCAAATAATATGGTACGACAAAAACTATTTTATGCGTAAACCCTTCATGTCCATAAAGTTGATAATTATTAATAATTCCCTTCTTCATAACTTGATTACATATGATAGACCAAGGCTAATGTCTTTATTTAAAAAAAACATTTATGTTTACGTAGTCAGTGTGTCGCGATAATTCATATAGACATCTCCCCGACAATAATTCCATATTTTGAGCAAATAAATCCCATCTTGTAACATTTTTTTTATCCATTTAACTATGACATTCGTTTAGCGAGGTCATTCCCATTTTATTTAAAAGATAATGGTCTTCTTTCGTATTATTTGTTTAAATCTGTCTGCCTGTCAATATAGATATTTGCATTTTTAAAATGAATTTAATTTTCTTATTTATTTGTTTCTTGTTGCACAATTATTATTATTTTGACGTGTACTTGTGTTTACATTTGTGATGGTAAAGTAAATAATTAGCATAGTAAACCGGAAGTATTATAATTAAGCAATTATTATGGCGAACCGGAAGTAGTGTAGGCCCACACCAGTTTGTTTAGTCTTCGCTATGCTTGGCATGTTATCTTATCAAGTACATTAGAGAGTTGTCCTATTGCTCCCATTTTTAAATGTTATATGCCCCTTTGCCGTTTTTGAACGTCGTATGGTTGTATTGTTGCCCCGTTACATGGGACTACGTTTTCAGTTGACGTATTTCTCTTTAGCAATGGCACGCTATATAATATTTCTATATCCCGGTGCTTAAGAGAACAGAAAGGTGATCTAAAATGTATGTGGATTATTGGTATGCATGAACTATAAAATGATTGTAATATTTGTTGACATGACCAAATATTATTATCGGTCAATAAATTATCATAGTGACTAAAAAAAGAGTAAATCTCCAGTATCGTCCAAAATCTATACTGACATTGTAGGATTACAGAAATGTAGCCTTTTGGGACAGTTGGTTATACAACTGGTTTAAGCAAACAAATGGATTGACCTAAATTAAAACAGATGGCGTTAAAATGTTGTAATAGATACACGTGGTTAATGGAATAAATATAATCAAATTTTATATATTTATGTTTGCAATACGGATCCAGAACCGTTTGTCAACATTAAAATTTCTAAGACAAAGAAATATCAATAGTTCCAATATGTGTAAATTTATTGAAAATAATAGCTAAAGAATTAGTCTTATTATATCAGAAAATGTATTACTCTGCTATTTTCGTGGGTTTTCATGTATTCACTGTAAGATAAGACGTACCAGGTTATGACGTCATTTCAAGACGTGTATTTCAGTAATGCGTTTCAAAATTAAAACGTGTGAAGTTTGTTTCTTATCTCTGAGAAAAAATGTATTTATTTTTCAAAATGGAGTAATAATCAACCATTACTTATTTATAGAAGGAATCGTACACCAACGACCATTAGCTGACAATATTTAACGATAATGTACCACTATATACAAACAATGTATATGAGATATCTTAAAGTTATGACGTCATGTGTTTGTGTATCATCGGGGTGTCGATTTTACTACGATATTCTATTGGATTTTAACAATGTGTTATTTTCTGTTTTTTTGTGTCTATTACTATAAATCTTTATTAATATTTTTTTATTGCTAATTTGGACATTTTAAATTTTATCTCATTGGGTGATAATATCAGTATCAACAAAGTCACTGTGATACTGAAAATGTTCCGTTGGTGTGACACACTATGATATTACCGATCAAACAATAATGTCAGTTTTGAAGTTATCGACATACATTATCACTATTATTGCACAATCAGCTAGCGATCAATTATAAAGTTTGACCACAAACGGGAAAATGATATGTGACAAGCACTATTTAGCGTCGGCGAACATATAGGAAAACAAGATAACATTTAACATAATGTAAGGAATTTGACTTTATAATAACAATAACACAAGAAAACAGTTCCCTAGCAATCGTTTTCCAAATTTTATTAAATTTTAAACTTTCGAGCATACTATCTGAACTTTGAACTCAGACGACTCGCAAGAAGCATCTAATCGGTGCTCTCATTTCTCCTCTACAATGATTATATAGTCGTATTACGTCATCGTCTCGAATTGATGCCCTATTTTTGGTTGGAAGTGCCCCACTCCACTCCCTCCAAAATTTTTCACAATTGACACTGTTGATCATAATATACGATATCGAAGATGACTTATATCTATGTTTAGCCTTATGATGCTTTTCAACGCCTACATTGTATATAACGACTGTCTTTCGTAAACCCAGACATTTGCCATTATAATAAATCGTATTCTTTTTTAATAATTATTCCCCAGGTAACTAAGTATAACAAAGAGCGATAATACAAAGTCAAAGCTTTGACATTAAGATCAATTATATTTGTTTTTACAATTGCTTTTGGTAGCCTTACAAAAAAATGTAGGTTGTTCCCTAGCGTTAAATACAAAAGTTGTTCCTTAGAATAGTAATGGTTGTTTGCTAACGTTAAATACATAAGTTATTGTCATAAAAATGTATTGTTCGCTAGTTTTAAATAGAAAAGTTGCTGCTCCAAAAACTGACGGTTGTTTGCTAGGGCTAAATACAGAAGTTGTAGCCCCCTTAAAAATGAAGGTTGTTCACTGACATTAAATTCAAAATTGGTTGTCCTTTATATTTATTTTTGGGTTTTTGGTCAAACCTCATCATTGCTTGCTAATTGATTGTTTGACATCTTGCGTCTGGCATATCTCATCCGTAAATTTCTATGCAGAATATTTCGTAATATTAGAGTATAGAAGGGTTAACTGCATTGATTAATGCAATACGCATGTGTATTTAGTAGGTGTCTATGACAATGGATATGTCAGTTACTAATGGTATTTGATGAACTGACTAGAAAACAAAATAATCGATTAATTGGTTGCATTCAAATACAAAACTAATTAAACAATCATAAATTAAGTACAATACAGATGTTTTGTGACACAAAAGACTTTGAAGCATTACTATTCTTGTTTTTAGTTTATAGAACGATATCACTTGTGTACAATTTTCTCTGGTCAAATATTCCTAGGAGACGGTTATTCTTGACGCACGAATAAATAATTTGAACACTTAGGAATATACTGTTAATTCTTTAATGATTGATACTATAAACCAATAAACCTCTAACAAGTAGAAGTAATTTGTTTGTGAAAAGTAATGGTCATCATGTATTTGCAGGTTCAAAATGCTACACTAATTTACATAATACAGACAAAGCTGGACAGACGTAAAATGAGATATATCTGTGAGAAAGCAAATAAATAAAATTAAGCGAATAACTTTGTATATATTATTAATTGCTTGCTGTTAATCGTCATGAAATGCTTTCATTAACATATACTGACTAAAAACTTTAATTTCAGGCTTAGGGTTATGGTGTTTAACGCCACTTTAAACAATGTTTCAGATATATCGTCACGATATAACTGCAATATAGTTGAAAGTGGCGTTAAACATGATAACATTAACCCTTATAGGAATTTATTTTTAAGTGCTAAATTTCGTATGATATTTATGCATATTTTCTCCCTTTTTTACAACGAATCAACGCTGACATTGTTTTATGCATTTTTCTTTAGATAAAAACAAAACCCTCACCTTTACATTCTATTTTGATTTACGTCTCTTCAATCTTTTCTGTGTCCGTCCTACATTTCCTCTCTTACCATTAGTTTATGATTTATACGCCTTCATAATGACTTCGTAAGGTTAATGGGATTCAATATTGTTAATTTAAGGAATACGTGTAATTTATTTCATCAACAACAAATGGTCTAACAGTAATAGTGGGCTATACAACCAGCCACAACAATAGAGGCAACTCGTCTGTCAGACTTCAAACTCTCGAGCACAGAAGTGATTATGTTGGATACGAATGGAAATGGAGGTCAAGTTGCTGGTATGATACTACACTGCTTTAAAAAAAAATCCAAGATTGCAGATAACACAAGACCCTAGCAGATCCTCAACAAGATAATAATGAGGCCCTTTGGTTTTTTCACTCACAAAGACTATTAAATTACGTGAGTTTGTTACCAACATATATTTCCACAGTAACAGTGATGAAAAACAAATATATAGATAACAAAGGAGCAATCAGAAGCCGTATATCGAAGGACAGAAATACAATGGCGAAAAGACAAAAGGACAAACAACGATCTACAGAACATTATACAGAACAAGCAACACGAACACCACTAAAAACCGGGGTGAACTCATGTCCTCCGGAAGGGTAAACCGTTTCTGAAATTCCTTTAATAACAAAACCTCCATGGGTGGCGTAATGCCGTACTTGCCTTAGTACAACAGATCAGTGATTCGATCACCAGTCGGGCCAAGCGAAAGACTATAGAATTAATGTTTGCTGCTCCTCCGCTATTTAAACATTACTCAGGACTGGTAGGCAATGGTGTCCGTATAATGTGTCTGGTTGGAGCGAAATGTGGACTATTATTTAAGTGCGTTAGCCCTATAAAATCTCCAACATGGCCTATTGGTCTGTGCAAAGCAGACCTTATCATCATGTCGTCAAAACTTTGTAGTTGGGGTAATGAAACGTTTTGATCACGTTTCATTTTTTCAGTCTTCCTATATATATTCAAATACAATGATACACTTGTATAGACAATTATATGTCGCTGCATAATTGAAATATCTTTTATGCAAAAATGATTGGTTAATAATCAATAATCATGTTCATAATTTTGATATTTGTTAATATTTTATTTAGAATTAGTTGTCAAAAGTCAAAAGGTCTGAGCTGACGGGAAACATGTGTATCATTAAATGGCGGCTCATGTTATAATTGAAATAAGATAAAGTGATAATTAATCATAGGCTTAACTTCAATAAATTTATGATAAAACAACAGAACAAGATATACGTATGCAAATTTCAGTAGTAAAAACCTTATTTTCACTTATATTGCTCTGAAAATATTGGATGCTCCGTTGTAGTCGACAAGAAAAGTGTCATTTTGAAACTTCCATAACTCACCTTTCAACACATTAACTTTATCATTAACAACAAAGGAAGTGACTGGAATTCCATTGATCCGCCGATTGAACACCGGCACATTTTTGTACATATCCCAAGCCAGGACCAGAAATTCCAACGCCATATCTTCATACAGGGGCTTCTCAAGAAAAACGAAAAGAAGCTAGCCCGATCCTTTAATTTCACGTTCCGCTATATAAATGATGTCCTGTCACTAAATAATTCTAGGTTTGGTGATTTCGTTGATCGCATCTATCCCATTAAGCTTGAAATAAAGGATACCACAGATAGATAGGTCTGCTTCATACCTTGACCTACACCTCAAAATTTACAGTAAGGGGCGATTAAGAACGAAACTTTACGGCAAAAAAGATGATTTCAATTTGTTCCATCTGCATATGGAGTATATATCTCTCAGTTGATACGATATTCCAGGGATATACACTAACTTTTGAACCATGGTCGCCACCTGGTCTCCTAACTTTCATTTTCAAGGAGCCCAACAAATAATTTAGGCGCCCAGCTTTTTTTCAGGTAGATTACAGATATGGTAAATCAGATATTTTAACAATATCTCCATTTTGACAAGTCAATTTTGACTTGTTTTTGGATTCTGTTGTTTTTTTGAATAATTCCTTTAACTTGTTCCTTCTGTATTCTGTTGCGGATATATGTTATATGTGTTTTAAAGTTAATCACCAATTTTAATCTTATACTGTATACTGTATTTATGAATATGATTAAAACAAAATCTGAAAGAATTAGAAATATGACTTTCATTCTTTTAATTTTCAGTTGTGGTTTGCTTAGTCATAGGTTCTGAAATAGTTGAAATATATTGCCAACAAACAATTATGCATTGTCATTTGGCCATGTAAAATTGATTGTTGGTTTCCCCTACCATAGGAAAATTTTAAGGACAGGCTTGCATGCAGGGTTTTTTTCTTCAAGAGATGTTAAACCACAAATTCAAAATGAACAAACATGTGTCTTATGGGATGTAGAATATGCTTACCACCAATGGTACACCTGGTCTCACTTTTGGTCCTATAATGGTATAAAGGAGTGTGTTGTGTTAAAATTTTTGTTTTTTTCTTGTTTCTGTCAAATCAGTGTTTTGGTATCTTTCCCGTGAAGGTCACAAAATAAATCATAAAGGCTTTTGCTAAGCCAATAAAATTGCATCACTCATATTTCGTTGATAAATGCGTATATTTCTGTAAAAAAAAAAAACGGTTCCACTGGGCACATCAGCGGTGGCCATTTTATCCATAATGTACGTCACGTACAGGTTTTAAATCATGATCATTTTACCGATATCCTAAGCGCTTTGGCTTTCTTAGAGTTAGAATAGAGGGCCGGTGTGTTCATTTTATTTTATTTTATTGTATTTATTAGTAATAGTAATAAAAGATAACGACCCGGCGGCAAAAAATTGACTTGAGGAAACCGACAGTCATTTCTCAGGGATAATTCTACTGACATCGCTGATTTCGATATACCATTAACAAAATAAGTAAAATAAAAATCGGAAACCAGTCGCAATTTTGGTACATCTAAAAACCGGTGCGGGAATTGATAATTCTTGACATCGCTCCCAAAATTTTCAGTCGTCACCTGGGCGAGAAGTAATCGAGTTTTCACTCGCCCAATACAATTTTAAGTCGCCTTGGGCGACTGGGCGACTGTTAGTGTAGATCCCTGTATTCTAGAGCTTGTGGTTCTTATCAGGATTTCCTTGATAGAGGGTATCTGCTAACAAGGAAGCTCCTGAACCAAGGGTTCCTCTTAGTTAAGCTAAAGTCATCACTTCGAAAGTTTTACGGTCGCCACCATGACTTGGTTGACCGCTATGGAATATCTGTGTCACAAATGACCACGGATATGTTCTACTTCTCGTAAGCACTCCCCGTTCCTTTCCTTGTTCATGACTTATCATCGGGTTTGTAACTAGATTAACACGACGGGTGTCACCATTGGAGCAGGAACCGCTTACCCTTCCGGAGCACTTGAGTTTACCCCCGGTTTATAACGCGGTTCGTGTTACTCTATCATTAGTTTTATATGTATGTTTTGTAGATCGTTGTTTGTCCTTTTGTACTTTTTCATTTGGCCATTGTGTTGTCTGTCCCTTTTAATATCTTCAAACTCTTCTTGTAGTCATTTTGTGTGCAATGGTTTGATGTTAGAGGTGGTTGTTTGTTTATTGATATTGGTGGTATTGTTGACAATCACTTTTTATGCTCTCTTTTCAAAATAGTATTATGAATAAATATATCTTTATACAAGTCTTGGTGATACAAAACCTAGTTTTATATATATGCTCCCACTAATCTCAGCGAATGTTGGGCATCTGGTTGAACTCAATTATAATGTCCATTATTAAGAAAAATCACAAATATTGTAATTTTTCCAATTATTTCATAATTAAACAAAATAAAAACATACATTTATTTAAATTGTAGAAATAAAAACTAAATACATTCAAGTTTATCTGTATATGCAAAAGATTTTCATATTTCCCCAAAAAAATACTATGTCATAAAACATCATTTTAAGTCTCTCATGTAAAAGATTTAAATAAAATGTTCAAAGATTTATATAAAAAATGAAGTTATTCCCCATCCAGAAATATCCGAGCACTGACACAGAAAATACTCTGAGCCAATATGTCATCACATTTGACAATCAATATTTTCCAATAGCATTCTTGCATTAAATCTCTCTGAATGATCTTATAAATGACTTTTATTGGTTTACTCCAGATGAAGTTTTCAAAATTAATCATTCCCATCCCATCCTTCATATGACTTGTACAAAAAACGTAGATATCTAATTTAGTGCGCATGGCGCCTTTCTGGAATATCCTTCATCAGGTACGCGCAAAGTCAAAAGATTTCAGGGCCAAATAATTGTATTTAAAGTCTTTGGAAGCAGGAAAGCCGATGGGGAAAACACCTTGCAGTATTTTGCCATGATATAGATGAAATATTGTTCACCTGGTACAAAATACCAATCAATCACCCACCACTATCACTTATGACTTACTTACACGAAAAGCAATGAATAAATAGAAAACTTTATACTACATAGCTTTTTTTTATTGTATTTTCTTTACATTATATTTATCTGATGCGATTATGAATTCGAACATAAAAACAAGATTGATTGATTGTTTAACGTCAATTATATTTTGCATATTCCTAAAGCATGGTTCCTCTATATGCAAGACCACAGTTTATTGTACTGTGTTTTTGTTTGTTTTTTCCCCGTCTTATGTACCCTATTTGGCCAATTTCTCTTGGTTTGTCCATTTTCGATAGTCACTTCGGTACTTTCTAACTTTTATTATGGACATGGGACGATTGTTCTGGACGAATGTAGTGTATTTGTGTCATAACCACTTTAAAGGTGTTCCAACTTCTATATCATGTAGTATTACTTTGTATCCATTTAGATGAAGTGAAAGTCGAACGATGATCCAGAAATCCTTTTAGATGATTCAACTGAACCATCAATGTCTTTTAACTAGGTCAGAATGAAATGAGCATGATAATGTATGGATTATTCGTACATATTAATTTCATAACTAGAACGAAACTTACATTTTATAAAAGTGTGAATAAGTCATTAAATAATAATCCTTGTTTTATTTTCCACCGGAAATCAGAATCTTAGTGTTTGTGTCATTTTCAGAATTATAATTCCTCATCAATAGATGTTTAAATCTCTATTTGCATAACCATATCATGTTGTGTCATTTTATTGAAAAACATCTTTTTCAGAGTAGCTCATCCGACATGAGAAGAAAAATACATATAGATCTTGTATATTAATTAATTTATTGATATCGTCAAAAATATTTTATTATATTATTTACAATGGATAAGAGTAAAGCATGACTCTTTGGTATTTAAATTAATTTTCTATAAATGTACATCAATTAACATTAACGAGTCAAAAACAATACCTCAAAAATATTTATTTGTGCTTTTTTTGTCATTTATTGTTGTAAATGGATTTGTCTCCTATCACAATTATACAGCGTATGTCTATTACGACCTTGCAGCCACTAATAGTTGTCCAATAGAGAGAAAAAACATGTACATTTATCAATTATTAGAAAATAAATTTACGAGTTGGTTCAAAATGTTATAAAAAATTCAAGTGTATTGCTTGACCCCCATGACATGGAGAAGGCATGAAATGTGCAAGAGATAAGTAAACTGTAGTTTTACAATATCAAAGCACACGGCGGGTCTTTTAAGGCACCCCGTCTTCTTATTTTCATATATTGTTTTTTGTTTCAGATTTGCAGTTGCCGTTTATCGTTTGTTCGATTTCTTGAAGGTTCATGTTGTCTTTTGTCGTTTGGTTTTTGCATGAGAGTTTCTGTTGTCGTTTATAGTTTATTCTCTTTATAGATACCATCATATATTTATATGTTTGTTTACGCTGAAATAAACAATCATTATATTTATAATAACAAAACGCATTGCTGATCCATTAAAAGTAGTATACACTTTATTGCAAAAACGAAACAAAATAATAAACTCCATACGAATTTTAATTTCAGCGATCTTTTTGGGGAAGTTAAGTGTTAATAGAATAATGACATGACTAAGAAAATATACAGACAAAATTGAGCTTCACAAACCAAGAAGTGAATCTGCTAAAGTTGATAATATTACGATATTTATAAGAAGATCCATATATGGCAAATATGTGATATGTAACTTTCACAGGAATGGATATATTCCAATTAATGGTACTGATAGAATTTTTGTGGTTATTTGCAGAAACATAGCCAAGGCCACGAGCTTTGATTTCTTGCAAGTCCAATCTCAAAAATATTATCATTATCCATCATTCACATTTTAGGCCGATCATTGTCCAATTTGAAAAGCGTCTGAATATGATTGAGAAAGGGAGATAGCTCCTAATGATTGAGAAAGGGAGATAGCTCCTAATGATTGAGAAAGGGAGATAACTCCTAATGATTGAGAAAGGGAGATAACTCCTAATGATTGAGAAAGGGAGATAACTCCTAATGATTGTTATTATTAAACGATCTTGTTGTTGTGATACAGAAACATTAATTTTACAAGCAAAGATATGAAACCAAGTGATGTGAAAATGAGTTAAATATGACATAATATTTGGAAACATATCCAACGAAAGGGCATTGATTACATGTAGACCAATTACAACTATTTTTCTTAGTGTACTCAAATCTTTGGCCATGTAGTGCAAACCTCTGATATTTCTGGTTTCTGATAATTCAAGCCAACAAAGCATATACTCAATACCCACTGTTCACCTAAACATTCGAAACAAAAGATGATTAGTATAAAGAAACTCATTATATCTGAAATTATCAAAAACGTTGTGATTTATCTTTACACATTCTTGCTCTGATTTTACAACAGTTATAGACTATTAATTGTCTCATTTTTAAACGAAATCTCATCTGATTTGAGAACGGACTACTATACAAGGAAGTAAATTGAAATTAAAATTGAATTGACTAGGAATATTTTCAACTCGTATTCATGACAACTATAAATATGTGTAATCTTTCTCAGTTATTATGCACAATTTCTATAATAAGATTGCGCATATAAAAGGCGAACATAATAGAATTAAAACTGCGCACTACAAAAAAAAATATCGTAGATATCTAATTTAGTTCGCATGATGCGTTTCTAGAATAACATCCATCAGGTAGTAAAATATAGGACAGTCAAATGATCAAACAGTCTTCGGGAGCAAGTACCCCGGAAGGGTTTGAAAGGGAAACATCAATTTAATTCAACAACAAGTACCTTCATTTGGTCTGTTCTGTATTCTGCTGAAATTTGATTTGAACCGCAGTTCAGACATCAACATAGCCATGAAAAAGAAATCATCTCTAAATATATTAAAGAAAACACTAAATTTCGAAAGCATTGAGAGAAGCGTCACGCCCACTTAATTCGATATCTATGTTTTTATTACTATCACTGTGTTAATCCTCTGCTGGTGGACTATTAGTCCCCGATGATATCATCCGCCTAGTAGTCAGTGCTTCGGTACTGACATGGTTTATTACATATATCTATTATTGAAACAAACGTTAGAGAATACCGAAGGGACAATCAAAAATGGACAATCCAGAGAAACTGGCAACATATGTTACACAAGACGAAGAAAAACAATACAAAAACACAACACAGTATGTGTTGGACACCATGATACACAAATGACGTAAATAAGACACGAGACCTCCTACATACAACTGGAGGTAAAGATGAAACGAACATAGTTTTTATGCGGATATCGTAACGTGCATCACAACACGAAACTCAAAACGTAAAGATACATAATAGGACAACACAAACAACTTTACAGTTTCAAAATAATGTATTTATTGATAAAACTAAGGTTCTCCTCCTTCAGTCATATATGACCTTAGCCAAATATTTAGCTATGTTCCCAAAGACATGCTAATCCTTCTGCACAAACAGAGTTTTTAGTGCGGTTCGAGTTATCGTATGTTTAGTTTTCTGCGTATTTCTATTGTCCTTTTGTGTCTGCTTCATCAAGGTTATTCCAGAGACGCGGCTTGCGCACTAAGTTCGTTATCTACGTCTTCAATACAGATAAATGGGAAAAACAAACACCTGTTTTATCATTCTGTCTAAAAGCCCTTCAAAATGTGTAGGTTCCATGTATATAACACCGGTTTATTTTAATTATTTACTACCAGTGTGATAACTCTTGTTTTTGAATTTATTTCCTTGCGAAAAATATAATAATTATCAATGGTTTTCTCCGGGTTCTTTGGTTTCCTCCACCAATAAAACTGACCGCCACGATATAGCTGAAATATTGTTGAAAGTGGCGTTAAACAATATCAAACAAACACTATTTAATGTGTTGATACCTTCTATTTAGAAGGATCAGGCAGATCACTTTCAGGTACATTTCTAAAGATTGTATAGAAATTGATTGAATCGTGCAACAAAAGAATGATCTAAAAATAATTGAGCTTAATTTGTAAGAAACATGCATACTAATTTCCTGTTTCTAATCAGGTCTAGATCATCTCGCTTCTTCGTTTACCTTCTTTCCCAATTCAAGGAGGTACGTACGTACTTCGTATATGACAGCTCATATTCTGTCACAATAAACGGGTAATATATTATGTAATATATTTTATAAGTGCTGCGAGACACACACATTTAAAATAAGGAAGTAGTGATGTTTGTCGAAATGCACAATACACAAGATGGCGATGAAAATAATGTTCATGATATGAAACAACCAGAGTTGTCTTTGTTTTCCTTCTGCATACATAACAGATTAACTTATGCATCAATGTTCACAAGAACAACACGTCATCATTTGTATTGGTGATGTTTTATTAATTTTCTTTATTGTGTTTTATCTTATATGTTTATCTTATCATTGCTATGATAGTTCCTGCATTTAGTGGATGTAATATAGCCAAAGATATACACATAACCCAGATTGATATCCCGAATCAGGGTTCTATCATGCAAAACAAAACCGTGTCTCTCATGTACTTTATTTCCGTGGTCGTATGTATACAAATAATTGCTGATGGATACATGATAGACAATGATTGGTGTATTATGTTGCCGATGGTTACACAACTTTAAATTGTTTTTGAATTTCAATGAAGAATGCAAACACCAATAGAAAAACAATAAGTAACTCAAAATTGTTTACAAAACAAAAAGTATGTTTTGGAAGTATATGATAAAAAGATTAATACATGAACTTAGCCATAACTATCAGGGCATCAGCACTCGACTGCGCCTCGGACTAACATAAAGGCATCGGATGATACGCGCTTGGCTTGGAAAAAATTTTGTATTAATCTGATGTGAATATGAATATAGCCTAAATGCCCATTGTGGGTGTACAACGGGACCGAAGAGAACGGCACAGCCAATGCCAAGGAGTTGAGACAATACCGCAAAGGAAAACTTCCAGTTGCTGTTATTATCTACAATTAAAAAATATGGTTCTTGTTTGAACTTTTGTTCCTATTGTATTGAAGACTACGTTGGTAATGGATTTTTAAGGTCTTTGAGATTTTTTTACAACTTCAACTCCTACGTTTAGAAAAACGTTTTGGGCATAATACGCGACTTTTGTATGTTTTGACTGCTTCCAGTGCAAAACGTCACTCGAAACCAGTGCGGATTTTGCTTAAACCCAAGCACTATTGGTCGTGGATTATTACGAACTTTATTATTGACATGTAATAATAGTAAAATGATAAATCAAGGACACGTTCTTGATATTTGTCTGTTTCGTCAGCATCTGTGATAACTTCTGACAACAGTACGGCAAGACTACATTATACAGCAATACAAAAGAATTTGGTTTGCATTTGATTAAGAGAAAGCTTAATCAATATTGGTCAGCAATTCCACCAATATCAACAAAACAACAATTCATCTCTCACCCCATACTATTGAACACAAAAATGAACATGGACAGTACAATAGTAATGTCAGTGATTCTGTTAGTTTGAAGACCATTGCTCTTAGAATGTTCCCATTTTGTGGCGCTTTGTAATTTATGAAGGCATGCAATCAGTAACAGTTGTCCCCTACTTAATAATTTTCTATCACTGGTTTACCATATATACAGAAAATAGCATCTATCAGGTTAAAAACGTTTCTATGAATCTGTTTTTTTTCTCTCCAATAGTATGTTATATATATTTCGATGCTAACATGACCATATTGAATGCAACTCCTCAACCAAATTGACAGTTTAATTAAAAGGTATATGTGTGCTTTCATAAACCAGCAGTGTTCTGCAATTGCTTAATACAAATGTAGCTCTTTTTTTAATGATGAAATAGAGGTATTGATTACGGCTATAAAAAACGTTCGACAAAACACGGATCCAATTTTAGCTTAACTTGAACGAACCATACACATTAATTTCCTTTCTCTTACCAGCATAAAAAATCTCTTTGTTTCATTTTTTCCATTTTGTCAGTTCCAGCTGATGTTCTGGTTCGTACATATTAGTTCATTTCAAATAAACAAAGACTTATTTCATTGATACATTTAAAACAGAAAATTTATTTGTTAAGTTTAGCTTATATAATAAAAATTGCAATGTTCTTTCTTTTTCTATATTCAAATACAATAATGATTTTCGATATTTCGTTCCGAACTAATTCTGTAATTAGGATATAAATATATATTATTCTTACTTTCACACCAAGATATGACAGATATGGCGCAGTAGAACAAGTACAGCTCTATGTGAACTAAATACCCTTTTCTGATAATATCATGTTAATTTGAGCCTACTTGAACCTTACGACTTATACTATCACAAAGTTGATTGTTGTTTTACACTGGCTTTGGAAGCAATTCTGTCAACCAGTTAATGAATCCTAAGAACAAAATAATGTTTCAGTTCCTTTATTTTCGCCATATATCTACACCTTTTTTTATACGAACAGATATGACTTACACTGGAACAAATATCAATATTAAACAATAGAATTTCAGTATATTCCACTTATATTTGTTGAGACCGGTAGAACAGGACTATTTTTGGAAGGTTAAGTAATAATTTGTATCAAATGTCAATTTACAGGTAGGAAAGTGAGTGAGTGATTATGACTTAACCCTACATGAGCAATTCGTCAGCTATGGCATAGCAAGAACGAGTTATATTTCATTGAGATGATGAAGCTATTCACTTTGTATTATGCCAACACGATTAGCTGGATTTGTATAGTACTAGTTCACCGCAGCAACAATCTGAGGGTAGACATGTCGCTCCACTCAAACACATTATGCTGATTCCGAACCATTGTGGTCGATGTTCTAAAATAGCCGTTAATTACTATGATTCATTTTTTCTAATAGACAGATACATGGACAACGATCCACTAAACCATTTCATTCTTGTTTCTGGTTATAGTTGACTGCATTGGATGATATTTGGGTTGGTTTGGAAAAGAATCAAGTATTAATCTGGTGTGTATAAATATAGAGCCTAATGCACAACTGCGGGGTACAACGGAATCGAAGAGGATGGCACAGCCAATGCCAAGGAGTTGATAATTCATTTTCATCACTGGTTTACCATACATACAGATAATGGTTTCTATGAATTTGTTGTTTTTTCTCTCTCCCAAAGTATGGTCTATACATTTCGATACTAACATGATCATATTGAATGCAACTCCTCAACCAAATTGACATTTTAATTAAAAGGTATATATGTGCTTTAATAAACCAGCGGTGTTGCTGCAATTACATAATAGCTCTTTTTTAACGATGAAATAGAGGTATTGATTACGGGTATAGAAACCGTTCGACAAAACACGGATCCAATATTAGCTTAACTTGAACGAACCATACACATTAATTTCCTTTCTCTTACCAGTATAAAAATCTCTTTGTTTCAGATTTTCCGTATTTGTTAGTTCCAGCTGATGTTCTGGTTCGTACATAATAGCTCGTTTCAAATAAACAAAGAATTGTGTCATTGATACATGTAAAACAGACAATTTATATGTTTACTTTAGCTTATATGATAAAAATTGCAATGTTCTTTCTTTTTCTATATTCAAATACAATCATGATTTTCGATATTTCGTTCTGAACTAATTCTGTAATTAGGATATAAATATATAGTATTCTTATTTTCACACCAAGATATGACAGATATAGCTCAGTAGAACAATTACAGCTCTATGTGAACTAAATACCCTTTTCTGATAATATACAGTTAAATTGACCCTTACGACTTATACTATGACAAAGCTGATTATTGTTTTACACTGGCTTTGGAAGCAATTCTGTCAACCAGTTAATGAATCCTAAGAACACAATAATGCTTTAGTTCCTTTATTTTTGCAATATATCTACATCTTTTTTGGTACGAACAGATATGCCTTACACTGCAACAAATATCAATATTAAACAATACAATTTCAGTATATTCCACTTATATTTGTTGAGACCAGTAGAACAGGACTATTTATGGAAGGTTAAGTAATAATATGTATCAAATGTCAATTTACAGGTAGGAAAGTGAGTGAGTGATTATGACTTAACCCTACATGAGCAATTCTTCAGCTATGGCATAGCAAGAACGAGTTATATTTCAATGAGATGATGATGCTATTCACTTTGTATTATGCCAACACGATTAGCTGGATTTGTATAGTGCTAGTTCACCGCAGCAACATTCTGAGGGTAGACATGTCGCTCCACTCGGGCACATTATCATGATGCCGAATCATAGTAGTCGATCTATGTTAGCCGTTAATACTATGATTCAATTTATGTGATAGGCATATGCACGGACATCGGTTCAATAAAACTTAGCATTCTTGCTTTGGGGATATAGTCGATATTACAAACGGATGTGGGAACATTACAACATTGCAACGCAGCTCCAATTTTATTGCACACAGAAACAGTCTGATATTTTTATTAGCTAATATATATAATTCCGTTATGTAATTTACTGTTTTGTTTCACCTTAATCAAATGTCATGTCTTTGTCTGGCAAACATTATGTTATCTTACAATTTAATTAGTTCGACTAGAGACATGATATAGGTTTCCAATGTCTCTTCAGAAAAGTGCAAGAACTCTTAACGCCCATCATTTTGTCTGACATAATATAAAACCTGAAGAGTAAGTTAGTAGTACAAACACTATATTGAATTATTTTAACTAGTATGCTATCAGTTTATTATCTGTGACATTGATCTTGATTATAGTCATGTCGATATACCAATATGACATTTTCAGCTCGCATGGTCCGACTGACTCTATAAGCTTTTGTCATCACTTTATGTATTCGCCGTCGTCGTCAAATATTTCAATCTTCTCTTCTCTGGTCTGAATACAAGTTGGCATGAATGCTTACTGGGTGACCTCTTGTAAATGTCATACTTTTACAGCCAATCCGAAATTCAACATGTCTGGCAATGTGTTTTCATTCGCTAAAATTTCAAAGAGCTTCTCCTCAAAGCACACGAAGATGATGAAATTGCTACATGGTGTGAATGTTCCTTGGATTATAATGCTTACCATAGTTTGTACTTTTCATGTCGATTGAAATTCATGATTGTGAACGCAGCTTAACATAGGACCCTCTGAAAATGCATACAAACAGCTTCTACTCGGATACCGTTTCACGGTTTTAGTCATAATTAGGCATAGATGATCAGATGATTATCATTAACTAAGCATATACTTTTCTTTCAGATCCGAAATCTAAGATTGCCCAGGGTCGGTTGTTCTCTTCGGGTACTCCGGCTTCCTCCACCACTAGAAATTGGTCGCCATGATATAGCTGAAATATTGTTGAAAGTGGCGTTAAACACCAACAATTCAATTCAATTAAGATCACCGCCTACATAGGACATAGTTCAACATAGGTTCCTAATATTTAAAACTAAAACCGTAGATATATAATTTAACACACGACACCTTTAATCAAGCACGCTTAAAATCAAAAGATTGGAAAACCGAATAATTCACATGTCTTTGGCAGTTGTTTTTCCTCGAAGATCAAGAACTAATAGAACCGGATGCATGCATAAATTATTACTATGCTCTGCTTAAACGTTTGTGTTTTCTTGTGCCCTCCCTTGTTATGCACAAAAGCGCCAAATATCGTCTATAAAGTTACTATGATGATTTTCCTATATCGTTCACTGAAAGGAGCTACCTCTCCGAAATGAGTTTCTCGTTCTTCCGAAGCTGTAGGGGTGGTCTTTAGTGGCGTAGAATATTGTTTCCGATATCTATTTTTTGAATAAACGTTGTGAAAACATGCATATCCTTTGACATGAGTTATTGCTTCTATATCGCGTCATTATCGTAGCTGAAATGCTGAAGCAATAAAGAATCACTCAAATATCTTTACTATCATTATTGTATCGTCACTGTATCTATATCTCCATAGTATTGAGAAGTTTGTTTTTCTATCGTTGTAAGGTAACAACCGGATTGGTCCTTGGTGCATATTATTATTCAAGCCCCAGAGAACCTGAATCTTTCTAAGAATGATGTTGAGGTTTTATCTGGCCTTTGCACGATATGGTCAGTTGGTAAAGTGAATCGTATCAGTATAGAGAAGCTTGTTTACAGTATGTTAATAACAGAGATAGCCTTTACTCTATACACATGTTATTGTTCTAAAAGACAAAAGGATAAGACACAAGTTAAATAACTTAGACAGCCTTCTCTCATTACATATATTACAAAATAAACAACTGAACATTATGATATTGAATTACACGAATTTATAGTAAACATTAATGGTAAATGAAGGCATGAAGAAAGAAATATACAGTCCGACAAAAGTTAAGCACCACCTGACTTCTTTCAATAATATCTTTTCTAATAATGAACTTATTTCAAATCGGGTTGGTGTTTTCGTTACCTGTACACACATACTTACTTACCTGTGAAACAGGTTATTGATCGATTTTTATTTATGTGTATATAACAGGGTGTGTAAAGTGCCACGTGTACTTTTCAACATTTGTGTTTGCGAACGAAAGCTAATTTTTTTTTGTGTAGAGTTTTAAGTTTCATTTTCTATTGGTTTGGTATGGTGCGGCGAAAATTAACCATACCAGAAAGGTGGCAAACTGTTTGCATGCATAACGGTGGTCTTAGCCATAGAAGGGTGCCAGACCACTTCGGGGTTAACCATTCCATCATTGTACGGCGGATGCAGCGTTTTCGTCAAACGGGGAATGTTACTGACCGTCCACGTGCAGGCAGACCTCGCAAAACGACGCCGAGAGAGGACCGGCTCATATGCAGATGGGCGCGGCTACGGCCGTTCAGTACAGCTGGTGCACTTCATGGTAATTTAGCGTATGGAAGCCACATTAGCACACGCACTGTAATCAGACGCCTCCACCATCAGGAAATGCGAGCGCGACGACCCATAAAACGTCCACAGTTGACATTACGTCATCGCCATGCTCGATTTGACTGGTCACATGATCATTTGGGGTGGACTATTTGCACATGGAGACGGGTCCACTGGTCTGATTAAAGTCGTTTTTTGTTACAACCTACCGACGATCGCGCAACGGTTTGGCGCCAACGAAACACTTCATCTCAGGACAACCACATTTTGGGCACAACTGCTTTTGGGGGTGGGGTGTAACTGTCTGGGGTTGTTTTTCCTTTGACTGTAAGTTGGACTTGTACGTTCTTGATGGTAATCTGACAGGCCAAAAATACCGTGACAATGTGCTCGCTCCACGAGTAGTCCCCCATTTCGACAATCATGCGTTGGCTGACAGACCAATGTTCATGGACGACAACGCTAGGCCACATAGAGCCCGAATTGTACAACATTTTTGGAAGCAAGAGGCTGTTCAGACAATTCCATTGCCTGCGATGTCGCCAGACATGAACCCTATAGAGCATGTATGGGACTTTATTGGCCGAAAAATTAACCAACGCAATCCAAAATGTCAACATTACAGGAGTGGCAACAGTTTCCCCAAGAACGGCTTAGGCGTCTTGTGCGAAGCCTAACGATGCGTGTTACAGAACTTCACAATAAACGCGGTGGATATACTCGTTATTGATTGTTATGCCTTACACATACGCACAATAGATGCATTTAAAATTTCTTAAAATCTGAAGACTCTGCATTTTAATGCAATGTTAAAAACTTCCATCAAAGACAAACTGGTTTTACGTTTTTCCAGCGCCTGTTTTGAACCCCATTTTTGCCACGTCATAGTCACGTCTTTCAGGATGATAAATACTTCGTAGATTGGTAATTTTAGAGCCCTTGGTGTAAGAAAAATGGTGATATCTATTTTATTGTTTTAACAGTATTGATGTAAAAAAATATAGGGTGGTGCTTAACTTTTGTCGGAGTGTATATATAAGAAACAATTAAAAACCTCACGGAGCTTCATCGACTGTATTATCAAAATGTAGATAATCTTTTGATACATATCGAACAGACCCAAATGCTTACTACGTGACAATGGACAATGTACATGGTAAATTGCATCCACATATTGGGATTATATGGATAGCCTATGATATAAATGTATGTTTTATATTAATGCTTTTATTATCTTCTACACATATCAATCTTGTAATATTTGGAATATTTAAAACATTTTGATATATGCCCATAAAATGAAAAAAATCGAACACCCCAAATCTTTTAATATGGCTTTTAGCATACAACATCTTTAAAAAGGAAGCATTCCGGTCAGCTCGGACAACTACATACGAAATAATGATGGAATCATGCGAGGTTTTCCGATGATACTGGATGTAAAATGTTTACTTTTTCAGAAAAGATATACATTATCATTTCGAGTATATGTGCGTGTGTGTTTTTGTTTTTTTGGTTTTTGCTTTTTTGTTTTTGTTTTTGTTTTTTTTGTTCTGTCTATTTTCTATTGGGTAATATTTACCAGAAATATTGTTACCGTCGTTTTTACGTAATGCAGTTGGATTCATTCTGATGCTAAGCAGCCACAAACTAATATTCAGATAAAATAAACAGATTTATTTAAAGACAACTCCCAATTATTACAGAATTATTGTTGTAGCTACTCTGTACGATATTCTAATAGAATCAAATCTGTATTGAAATGTGCACCTCGGGTTTGCAATTCATTGGTACATTGTGTCTATCTTGTAAATCTCAGCGATACATTAATATTGACCTTTATATATGGCGGTATTTCGTCCGAACTGTCTGACGAATAATGAGATAAAGTAATTTAACTAATTACCTGCTGGGCTGTAGTAATTAACTACTTCCTCGTCCATTGTGATTCAATATTATGTACTATAAATAGCCCACCACAAATCACTTTAAAAAAAAAACAATTATTACGTAAATTATGTCAGAGATTTGTCTATGCTATGTGTCACCGAGTTTCGCGTCAGTTGAAACGGTGTGAAATGACAACTACAAACTAAAGTGCACCTGAAAGAAGAAATTTCGTGCCATTTAAATTCCAAAATAACATACCCTATATTTAGCTTTCAAATGTTTTGGCTTTGAGTGTACCTGATGAACGTCATTCCAGAAGCGTGTCGTGCGCACTAATTTTGATATCTACGTTTTTATTTGAATCGTTTGGATGTACAGGTTCTATTCGAATGTCATAGAAGAATTAGCATGGATTTTTCGGCCATAGTTGTGTAATCTGGGTACATTTGGTCGGATGTCCTCGGAATTCTTCCTAATATCAACCGGTTTGCTAAAGGAAGACGAAAGATTGGCTGACGATGTAAGATCAAATTGTCATATTTAGCTCACAAACCAACCTCAGATATACCTAAGCATAAACAGAACATAAAAACTAAATAAAAACAGAGACGAAATTGGTGAGGTCCCCAACTCAGGTCATAATAGAAACAAAGATGGCAACCAGGTAATGTTAAAATTGTCACAGAGAAAGTCAATGAGGTATTCTTTAATTCAAATGGTAAGAAACCATTTATCTTGTAATGGAGTAAAATAGTTGATCATTGTTTCATGAAATGAAATAGTTTATGTGACACAAATTATAAGTTTACAGAACACTTCAGATATATCCCTACCAGTTCTACAGTGAGTGAGTGAGTGAGTTGTTTAACTCCAATTGAGCAATTTTCCCTGCTATGTCATGGAAAGAACAAGTTATATTTGATTAGATGATAATGATGTCCTCTTCCTACACACTCAACTGGATTTGTAGATGGTAAGTCTGCGAAACAATAGTCGGTGGTAGATCCGTTGCTCCACTCAAGACATATTATTCTAATTCCGATCAAACCTCTCTTTGATCTTCCTCCTTAGCGCTTTGTGGAATTCTTGTGTATCAGGATAGTCACCTTATTTGTAGATCTCTTCCTACTGGCGCGTTTCTCAAATTGCTCCTTGATATGTGACATCATTTCATAATTGAAAGGGATAATTTAAATTGGATTCAAAGGTGTTCATTGCAATTTCTTTGAAATATATGAGACACCACAACAACTACAAAATTATTCACTATTCATGTTTCTAAAGAACTAGACATGTGTATATATTCTCTCTCAAATGATGATATACGTTTGAGATCAGCTTACTTATATACGCAATGATATACAATACCAATAACTCGTATTTCACATAATTCATTAAAGAAAAAAATATCGTAAAGGTAAGATTTTGAAAATAGCATGGTTTTGATTTATTTACTTGAATAATTCACTTAATATAAAGTATACAAGTGCATCAGAGAAGGACGAACTTGAGAAATACATTACCTTTGAATAAAACTATACAAACATAAAAACTAGACAAGTCACAAGTAGCCTCCCATTTCAAGGACGACGATTGTTTAACATTTCAACAAAGTCAAGCATTGTGTTGGTTCTCTTAAATTTTAAACTCAGATTACAAGTCGGATTGTCATATCTATTTCGTGTGGTGTTAATTCTGAAACCGTATCAATTGATAACTTTGTAAGAATCACAGTAGTTCCCCCAGAGATAATTTTTCACACTCTGGACATGATTTTGATTTTGTTTTTGTTACAGACCTGTATTATTGGATCTGTTGTGATACTTTTTAGGACTTCGATATTTTTCGTCTCTACTTTGAGCTAAACGTATTGAAAGAAATAAATACAATTTCATTGCTTGACGTGTGTCGATTTTTAGCCCATACTTTCTCTGTCTTGTCTTATTGAATATTTTTCATATACCACATATGTAAAATTGAGGGAAATGCTTTTGAGCTGATACTCATGCAATCTAATCTGACTTAGACTACCTAAATTAGTAATAATTGGTAATCATGACACTCGACAAAAAAAGTTGGGCTAAATTGATTATACAATACCTGGTCATTAGTATATGAAAAAGAATGCATCTCGGCTTCGCCTCGAGGCATTCTTTTTCATATACTATGACCAGGTATTGAATAACCTATACATGTAGCATGATAATTGTTTCAGTACATTTGATTTTATAATGGAATAAGCGTACTGTTGAAGTTTCTGTTAATTAGGGGTAATTCGACGTTTATTTAAAACCAATATACAATATGCAATGCCGACAAGAAGTCTGGTGTCGTCATAAACCGGTATATTTTGCTTAGCTTAAAGCAATTTACTGTTTTATTTAACCTTAATTAAATGACATATTGTCGCATTACTACACATTTCCTTGAGCCTATTTGACGATATAAAATATCTTATAATTTCAAAAAAAGAATGACTTCAAGAAAAGAAAGATATTCAACAAACCGTGAAGAACGCTTTTGGTGAAACGTTCAGCCGCCATTATTTCTACAGACAACAAGCTAAAATGCTTATCGAAGCCTTCACCTTTTTACATCCATCAGTGTGTCACTGTGTAATTCAGTAACCGTGTTGGGGGCTATAGTTAGGGTTATGGTGGTTAACGCCACTTTCAACAATATGTCAGTTATATCGTGGCGGTCATTTTTATTGGTAGAGGAAAACGGAATACCCGGAGTAAACCACCGACCTGCCGCAAGTCACTGTATCACATAATGTTGTATCGAGTACACCTCGCTATGAGTGGGTATTCAGTAACGTACTAGTTAATATGGAATATATTTATGCAATATAGAACATCCATCTTGTGCATGCACTATTGATTCAATGTACTGTATGTCTTGCTTCCTCGTGTACAGATAAATGCATTTTGCTTGTAATTGACACCTACATTTTTATACTGGTAGTTATCTAATCCTGTCATGGTATTAATGGTTTAAACTAGTCCAATGTAGTGGTAAGATACAATTAACGCTTTGTTTAACCATTATCATGTCTTTTATGGTTACAACAATTAACACATTAAATAGAATATGACCTTCATCTCTGACATTTTGACCCTCTTTTCAAGGTCGAAGTCAACATGATAAATAAGGGTAATAACAAAATTACTGAACACCGTGCAATCTTCTAAAGAGAAAGAGAAAGGCAAAACTCATAAGTCAACAAACAGACAAAATCAGTCAACAACCAGAAAACTGGGAAAACCGCAATGGCCCTGACTTGGTACAGGCATTTCCAAAAGAATGGTGGGTGGAATCAGATCTTACGCGCCGAACATCCTGCTTCCATTACGGTTAAACGGTTCCGGTTGTCATTTTAACAGCATTTTTAACAATACTGGGACAAAATAGGCATAATAGTAGTATATTATTATAATATTACATTATGATCTATCATGAAGTGTTATTGTGATTATTCCTGCTCATACTGGTTTGCCTACATATGCCAAATTATATTATATTAATGGCTCACGCTTGGGTTTTAGGATTAATGTGGACTAATGTAACATCAAGGCGTGTTTATTTAATTAGGGATGGCAATATTGCGGGTTATGGGTCATAACATTTTTCTTGACATTTAAAAATTGGGATAAAACACCAATAAATTATCTAACAACCTATTTGAATCGATTGATTCCTCCCTTATAATTTTCTGATGGTGACATAATGAACACTTTGAAGATACCAAATGGGTAATCAGAAGCCGTAAGTCAGAGAAGGACAGACAATACAATG
>MJUT01019009.1:1117825-1128928 GCA_002080005.1 Gigantidas platifrons | reverse complement strand
GGGTAATCAGAAGCCGTAAGTCAGAGAAGGACAGACAATACAATAGTCAAAAGATACCAAATGGGTAATCAGAAGCCGTAAGTCAGAGAAGGACAGACATTACAATGGTCAAAAGATACCAAAGGGGTAATCAGAAGCCGTAAGTCAGAGAAGGACAG
The DNA here is from genome assembly GCA_002080005.1 of Gigantidas platifrons. NCBI lineage: Eukaryota > Metazoa > Mollusca > Bivalvia > Mytilida > Modiolidae > Gigantidas > Gigantidas platifrons. The sequence continues at coordinate 1,128,770 of MJUT01019009.1, read as the reverse complement.
ACAATACAATGGCCAAAAGACACCAAAGAGGTAATCAGAAGCCGTAAGTCAGAGAAGGACAGACAATACACTGACCAAAAGATACCAAAGAGGTAATCAGAAGCCGTAAGTCAGAGAAGGACAGACAATACAATGNCCAAAAGATACCAAAGGGGTAATCAGAAGCCGTAAGTCAGAGAAGGACAGACAATACAATGGCCATAAGATACCAAATGGGTAATCAGAAGCCGTAAGTCAGAGAAGGACAGACAATACAATGGCCAAAAGAAATAAGACAAACAAATGGTCTACAAAACACTACATAGAAAACTAAAGATTGAGCAACACGAACCCCACTTAAACCCAGGGGTGAACTCAGATGATGTAGAAGAGTAAGCGGTTCCTGCTCTATATGTGACACTCGTCGTGTTACTCTTCTTACAAACACAGTGGCAACTTATGAATGTGGGAAGAACCGGATTGTGATTACGACAAACGGAACATATCCGTGTCATTTGTGACACATATATTTCGTAACTGTTGACCAAGTCATAGTAGCGACCGTCAATATTTCAAAGTGATGACTTCAATTTAATCACTAGGAACCAATGGTTCCGTAATGTCCTTGTTAGCAGCAATTTGTTGTTAAATAATACTGAAATAAACAAGCACTAGGAACCACACTGTAGTGGAGATATAATTTGATACCATATACATGTATGACTCCGTTTAAATGTGATATTCCTGTTCGTTCTACCTTTATGGAACTATCAACATTTATTACTCAGTTTAAATGTGATATTACTGTTTATTATACCTTTATGGTATTGTCATTAATATTCTGTAATATAAACAAGCGGTGCAATATCAAATATTTCAACTTTATTTCACAGTTCATTATTCTCTAATAACTCTATAGTTTTTATGATATTCAATATCAAAACGGACTTTGGTGAATGGTTTTTAAGAGAATTGTGAGAATTTATTTTTCTTGCTCGAAGGAATTTTTTCATCCGATAAGTCGCAAAGGGACATTAAGTTTATCTAATTCGCAGAAACATCAGCAATTTCACAATATTGTTGTTAACTCAAATTCACATTTGTTCTTGGAAATACGAATTAATGTTTAGTATGGAAACCCATAAATAGATGGCAGATAAACCCGGTTTGTAACAGATTGAATTGTTTTATCAGAGTTCTGGTTACGATGATTCTCCTGTTCCTCCACCAATAAAACTGACAGCCAGGAAATAACTGAAATATTGTTGAAAGTGGTGTTAGACACCATAAAAAAACCCAAACTTATTTCTTTTTAAGATCTTATTCATTAAGTGAGCTCTAATTTACGCCATGTTGTTTTCGTAAATCCTCTCGCTTTTGAACAATGACAGCTTAGGTACATGTTTAATTTCCTGAAAATAAATCTGTTGTTGGTTCCCCTATCTATCTATTGGATTTGCAAGTCAACCTTACAAATAAAGTACTACATACAACGGTTTATTAAATTGTTAGCTAGTAGTAGGCAGTTTGCTCCTTAGTATTTTACTGATCATGTGTTTGATGTAGTTACTGTTGTTGTGGGCGTCAAAACGAATTTAAACTGGTTTTACATTGGCATTTTATTTGACTACTGACAATTATGTGGAATTGAAATATGTATATACAAATATCGAAAAAATAAAACTATTATCAACTTTACTTGATAGGCTAAAGTAGCAATATATAAATGCAACTATCTTATTTGTAATTGTATGTAATGACTGTCAAGACAAGAGATTAACGATGACGACGAATGAATTTGCACGATGTCCTAATGAAATAATATTTATTCGTTGAATACCAATTTTGGTTGTTTCTGATGGTAACATGATACCAAGAATGTCATATCTAACTATAGTAGTTATGTGTAACTGTCAAAACCACGAAATCGAATGTTAACTAACATCTCACTGTTTATTTACCCACGAAAATTTATGGCACCGAAAATAAATGAAACGGCTGTAGTGTACATGTATGACGTGGTAATCTTGTGTCGAGTTTATACAATGGATTATGATTATGATTGATTGATATGCTGCTAAGCGTCACATGAGCCACTACAATTCTGGCGAGAACAAGCTACTAAGAACAAGAAGTCAGGTAATGTCATTTATAGCGCCTGCGTGCCTGGAGCGTTGTAGTTTTGCATGCACTAGTCACCCATTTATGCCTAAAGCAGTTGACAACCACACAATATTTGCCCCCACTGGAACCACTCAAGCCAGATAGAATACGGGCTGTTATTTTATATAAAGTCTGAACAGTCAACCGAAAAGTGTTAGATTTAGATCTATAGCGGACATATTTGTTTCTCCATCAACCGGATTTGAACCCACACTGTTAGTACAATGTACCAACGATTTGCTTTCCATAGTGACCAATCGTTTAGTCCCTGCGGCCAAATTTACTATGTACTTCATTAGCCGAGATGATACCTTGTCACGTAAGGTCAAACTAAAGACAGTCACTGTACTTGTGCTGGAGGATGTGGTGAGGATATATACACATGTATTTTTATTATTTTGAAAGCAACTTGTTATTTTAAATTATACATTACATATCATCTCTTTCACATAAAACAGTCACAGTCATCCAACGGCCTGTAGTTTGACCTTGCGTGACAAGGTATCAACTCGGTTAATGAAGCTACAATTTTTGCATAGTATATTTGGCCGTAGGGGCTAAATAGTTCGTCATTATGTTAAGCGAATCACTGCAGCAGTGTACCAACGATGTGAGGTCAAATCGTACGTAAGAAAGCAAAAACATTGTCATTTAAAAAATCTATATAACATGGTTTAATACAGCCATGTATTCTTTCGGGATCCAATGGGGTTGATAGATTGCATGTTTGACAGTGGCCTGAGACGATTACCTTTGTTTTTACTATTAAATACACTACTCCACTTTACCAAATATGTCAGCTGTCGGATCATATTTCTTCTGTATTCCCTAGGCAGATAAATCGGTTCGAATATGGCCTTCATTCGTGACAGGAATAAATATTATGCATTGAATTACCTGATATTCGTATCTTCCATATTGTTTATTTGGTATTTCTATGAAAGTATATGGTTTTTTCGGCGATTGATTGAGTGGATTCATGATGCATACGATGTTTTCAGCAATTGATTATATACATCGAGATGACCTCATATGATCTAGTGGTAGAAAACCACAAAGTATGGGCTAAAACTGGGTAATCGTCTTCATTTGATGCATAATTTGAGTGCAGCTCTTTCTATGTATATTTTGTTTGGAAAGTTATACAATATATATATAATGTACAGAACCATATCGACGGAATAATGGTTATGTGTGCTACCGTCGAGTGCGGGACTGCTTCATTGAGCTAGCACTATCAAAATCTGATTAAAATATTGGAATAGTAGAAAGCGGACATCATCATCACTTCATGGAATGCGATTCGTTCTCGTAATGATAAAACTGACAATTTTCCCCTTTTAGCGTCAAAAAACAATCACTCGATCACTCTAATGAAAAAAAATATATGATTTATTTTCAAATGTAATATGCATCCGTAAGAGCAAATCTTTCTTGGAATGAAATTAAATTTGCAAAAAGGAAAAAGCTATTAATATGTTATATGTTACTTCACGTGCTTATTTCAAAACAGTCAACTAAATGCGATCAAAACGTAGATATCAAACCCAGCGAAAACGACGCAATTCTTTAACAAACCCCAACAAGCACGCCCACAGCCAAATGATTGACAATCCAAATATATTTAAAAGTCTTTGGAAGCACGTAAATCAAAGAACTAAACAGGATATTCAAAATCAACCAAGTTCACCCATACCTTCAGAAGAACGAAGTCTAAGTAGACTACATTATGTAGGAACCGTGAGATTTCAAACATAAACATATCTAATAAACTTTATTATATAGATAGGTGTGAATTATGGGGATTTATCCGTGAAATAAATTCCGGTATTTCACATGTGAAATATCAGTTTTTTCCCGCCGGAACTACTTTTGCAAAACTATAAGTGCGGTGGTTACGTCCCTTGTTGTGCAACGGTGAATACACATACGATTGTAAGCTGAAAAAATTCCGCGAAATGTTATTGATGACTTTGGCACATAACCAAGATGACGTCATTGACGTCATATGAAGACTTGCAGTTTGAAACGTAAAGATTAGACGCTATTTGGCTTCGTATACGCTTCAATTGTGATTTAATTTAACTAAAATAAGCTTTCAAGGTAAGCATTTTAATTATTTTTGTACATTGTTGTAAATATGAAATATAGGATTTCACATTTTCAAGATGGCAGATCCTTCCAACTGAACCCTGTAGTATCATTGCTCGTAGATTCACACGCGTGCAATCAAATATACAAATGAAAAAAATAATATATAAGAAATTTTGAAAGTCTATATAATAAACGGTATAACTAAATCATACATTTTGAATATCAAAATAAGACCACTCGTGACCGAATACGCATTAACGATTAAACTCGTGGACGGAACAAGTTCCGCCCACTCGTTTAATCCTTATGCGTACTTCGGTCACTCGTGGTCTTATTTTGATATTCAAAATCTACGATTAGTTATACTATATATATTATACTTCACGTTTATATTCTCCCTATTTGTCTTTGTTCGCGAGCCGAACAATATAACAGTTTATCATATACTTGCTCAAGATATGTTTAATTTTGCATATGTGATAAATTCGAAATGCAACAAGTCATATCTCCCAGGGGTGTAATAACCTGATCCGTATTACATGGGGGATGTAATAATGTGTGCCGTATTACATGGGAGGTGAGATATGGATTTTTCAAAATGTCGGCCGGAAATTTTGCATCAAATCGAGTACATTTTATTTAGTTTTTCACAATTATTTTGTCATTCATTTTGGAAAAAATATGTTTTCCTTCCAAAATTCACGTTTTGCGGTCCGACCAGTTTTCGTTATTAATGTATCGTTGTTTACTTCCGTCGTCTGTTACTGTCAAAATGGATTACGAAGAAAACCTGGAAAATGCTCGTTATGCAACGAATGATGACACGACACTCCTTTATGAACCAAAGATTGAATCATCTTGTGTTGTTGTATTAAAAGTGTAACTGCATGAGGATTATGACTCTAAATACATGTAATAAAAACGTAGATCTATATATAATATGACATTGCATCACGATCAGCTCTCGCACATGAAGAAAGACGCATTGACTTAAATAATCTGTCAGCAAAAGCTATCATTGCATTTTGTTTCGACAAAAAAATTAATGAATTCAGTTGTATTTAACTTGTGTATTCTCAAAATGTTTTTATCATAGAAAATTATTTTGAAATTCTAGAGCAAAAATACATTAAATTATGTTTTATTGATACATAAATTATCAAATTCAAAATCGGACATGAAATATATAGGGAATATTGGAATCGTACGAATACTTTTGTCCAGTCTGTATATGATAAATAGGTTATGATATGGCATTTTTCATATTACATGCCATATAAACCCTCGACCCATATTAGCCCTCGGGCCTTCGACCCTTGGGCTAATATGGAGGTCTCGGGTTGATATGACATGTAATATGAAAAATGCCATATAATAATCTATAAATATTGACCGCGCCCGGTCAATATGTTTTGTTCCGGATTTTGTCCGAACTCGTTTTTGGCCTTAGATATACAATAACAAAAAACATGCCGTCTGACAGATTTGCAAGTTTTGAGTTTAATATAGGAAATAGTTCATGTCACTTCGGGCCAAATGGCCCTCAGTGTCATGAACTATTTGCTAAATGTTAGTTCCGACGCACCGACTACTGGACAGATGATGCCCTATATTTATAATAAAATTATATATTCTTATTAGATTCGATCTGGAGATATCAAACCTAATTAACGAAATAAGGAACAAATTGCTCAGTACAAGCAAATATCACATTCCTTTTGTTTCTTGTAAGTCTTCTACTGATATTGATATTTGATATTACATTGGTCTGATCGATATGCAATAAATATTGGTTTATTAGCTAAATAAAAGTACATAGACATGTGTCGGTATCAATTCTTCGGAAGTACTTTTCGATTCTTTGAGACTTCCATAACATCTCTAAATATTTACATATTGAATAAACAAAATGCACATCGGTAAGCAAATTAAAACTGCAAAACACAGAAAAAACATATATATATTGAAGCTCCCGTTTTCTAAGGAGCGGATGTGGTCGAGTGGTCTAGATCGCTGGACGTAAGGCTAATCGATTGGTGCTGCCGTGTATCAAAGGTGTGAGTTCAAATCCCGTCGAGGGAAGAACAATTTGACAGATCAAAAATCTAATACATATATACTGTTTCAGTTTTTGAAATCAAATATGACAATGCATTTGTTGCTGACTTGGTAAGAACTTAATTATAGTTCAAAAATATTTACCCATTCGGAATTATCTCAATTTTGTTTTCATTCCTAATATTCAAGCAGAATATTGAGTGTTATTTCTGTTTTTCCTTAAAGATGAGATTCCAAAGACCATAGGGGCCGTCGTAGTCGTGATCGTATGGTAGTTGGATTTACAATTACCTATGCAATCAATGCATATCACCACTAACGTTGTGGGTTCTAACCCCGTTCACGGTTATGTGATAAAGTTTATCAGTCACTTGAGACAGGTCGGTTGTTTTCTCCGGGTACTCCGGTTTCCTCCACCAAAAAAAAACTGACCGCCATGATATAGCTGAAATATTGTTGAAAGTTGCGTTAAACCCCATATATTATATAAAGTGAATGTGAGGCAACCCCTAACCCGCAGAAATCTCCAAATAATACACGTTACATATGTGACTTTATTATCATGTACGCGAGATTACGCATAATTAGAAAATATTATAAGGTAATTTTACAAACACCTGGTACAAAATAAAATATAAATTCAGTTAATGATTCAACAACAGGCCTCTCATTAAGTTATTTGTATGATCAATTGACAGTGTAATAATAGCATGCATATGCCTAATTAGTATTGCAACACATGCGCATTCCGACTAAATCTTTACCCCAGTGCTGCTAATAGTCAAATAGATTATTCATATTATCATATTAAGCACGAATCAGAAATAGAATCAAATATGGAGATGGCAATCCTAGAGATATGATTGGCTACGCCTTAACGGCTTGAAATTGCATTAAATTGAATTTAAAATGTTATTTTAGTTTATGTTTTATTTAGAAGAATATTCCATCAAATGTAGATGCATTTTTTCGCCTTTATGATTAAATACGGAAAGCATCAGCATGTAAAAAAAAAGAATTATTACCAGACATATTGTACAAATATTTATTCTCCAGTTACTAAACAATATATTGGTTAATACACGTCACTTCGTATCATGCTTTTTTTTATTCAAGTTTCCCACTGGGTGTATCTGAATCATATAATCTTTATTATTATTTTCCTTGGCATTTCCGTTTCTTATAATCTTCAATTGTTTATACGTTTATCGACATGGTGACATTTTGAAATATTCATTTGCACTTGAACATAATAAAATTTGTTTATTGTTTTTTATTCCCGCGGAAATCCACGGATATTGAGATACTAACTAGTTTGTCTGCTGTAGTGTAGCAACAAGCAGAAGGAATCGTTGTCCGGGACAAATTAAAAGAAAACCCAGACAAAGGTTGGCTGGTTGGTTTTATGGTGTTTAACGGCACTTTCAACAATACTTCAGTAATATCGTTAAAATCAGTTTTGTTGGTGGAGGAAACCGGAGTACACGGAGAAAACCACCGAACTTTCAAAAGTCACTTTATCACAATAAGTTGTATCGAGTACACCTCGCCATGAGGGGGATTCAAAATTATAATCCGGTTTCAACATAATTAGATTTTATGTATGCAATGTCATTTAAAATGAAAATTTTGCCTATTTCATGCGTGAATGAGTGTCTCTTGTTCGTATGCAAAAATGAAATGTGCTGCAGCTCTACCATCCTCTAATGTACGGCTTTCTATGCATATCTCTGTCCATCCTACTATTGATCGGTCGTTTCTCCGATTACGAGGTGGATACTGACTTGACGAATTAGAAAATTAAATTATACTTTGAGTTTGATGGTTGTTTTCTGGTGTTTAACGCCACTGTCAACCATTTTTCCGTGTTATCGTGGAGGTCGGTTTTATCGGTGGAAGAAACCGGAGTACCATAAGGAAACCACCGACCTGTCGCAATGTCGCAAATCATTGACAAACTTTATCACATAATGGTTTTGAGTTTGAATGAAATACAACTTTTGTTGGTGTATGCGACAGATCTCTACTATTTCAACTGTCTTGTGTGTTTTCTATATTCATGCAATCCTATCTGTCATTTTCATACTTTTTAGGTATAACATTACGTACGTATAACTATATTGTACCTTGAAAGCAGGCAATATATCGTATATTGGACAAGAGCCGGTTCAGTATCAGTATCAGTAAGCGTTCCCATCGCATTGAAGTAAGATTATGTTGGATTGCCGAGAATAATATAACAAATAGTTCATAGTACTTCTGGCCAAATGGCTGTTTATTGATTGGTCCATAATATATTTTTTAGCGACCGGGTCCATAAACTTTCATATGACCCTTTGTTTCCTGGAACTATTCCACAAATAAACCAGTAAATCATAAAAAAAAATTGAAATCAAGCAGCTCTTTCTGGTTTAAGCCACACATTTCATGTCATAACAACAAAGGTGATATACGTGTATGTAATAGTATACCTCCGTTATTTTTCCTAGCGATTAGAGAATGACACGTATTCTCCAAGTAAAATACAAAATGTTTAAAGAAATTTGTTGACCGAATTGTTAAGGTCTTTGATCTATGACAACAAATCTAAGACAAATGAAGTGGGTTGGCGACACAATATGTGCAGCATCTTTTGAGGCTTCAAAGCAAAATAAAAATTGGCGCTTCACAGGTTAGTGTCGGTGCCTTCCTTTCCTAATAAGGATAGGCGTCATGAAATAGCAGAACAATTGATATGATACGAGAAATATAAATAAACCAACATTTATAGTACACAGAATTTCATTTAATTCTCGTTTTTGTTTGGCTTGCTTACCAAATCCTCATATAATATATAATTAAACAGTAACCTACTTATAAAATAAAAACAATCGGAATATTAACATACAACGTGTAAAACAATCTGAATTAAAAACACAACACATATTTTCCATTTCAATCAATATCAGATGGTTGTATTGCCCTTCTGTAACAAATACTGAGGATTTTTAATATAGACTATATAAGTCTATGCATTGTAACATTTAGTGTAAGCTGCCGTAGATAGATGTTTAATGTCTGTTGAGTTCTATATTAATGACACTTACTTATCATGATGCTGGTTTGTGACATATGACATATATACATATGACTTATAGATATCAATATCAATATTTCATAATTTAATGGAGAACATAATGTGTCTCATGTGTTTGTCATATTATACCATTTCCAACCACAATTATATGTAATTGTTTTACTGGTTTTTTCAAACAAAGCAACTTAATCTGGAAATTGAAAAGTCCATAAATCTATCTATAGTTATGATCTTATTTTTATTATATATTTTGTGAGGGTTGGCATTTTTATCACATGTGTGGAAAACACTTGCAATGACCCCAGCATTTCATACTGCCTTCATGCTTTGACAAAGATCTTTTTTTTTCGAGAATGACAAATATCTTGGTTTCTCCACGAGTATTCCTGACGAAATAGTACTATTGTGTCGGTGACCATAATATGTGGCAAATATTCCAGCTATATCTCGGTAAGAACAAGTAAAGTTTTTTATGAGCTGTTGAAAATGCCTTTTGATTTTAAAAGTGCAAGCTTACTGACTAAGCAGTCGGTATACGGACACATTAATCAGACTCCAAGCTGAGCAATATTTGCTCTTTTTAACGTTGCGTGATTATCGGAGAATCTACACATTTTTACGTACTTTGCTTGACTCGATCATGGTTTGAGCCTAGGATTGTCCGCTTTCGAAGTGAGACTGCTAACTATTACATAACCAAGATGGTTTTTATTATTAGAATGTTGACCGTTAATTCAGAAAAGGTCAAGCTGTCATTAAAAAATGAAGTTCCTCTAGCATGTGTTTCTACAATACGAATATTGACAAGTACCATCCGTAATATAGACCTTTAAAATATTTTTTTCATTTAAGATTAAATAAAATATCAAATTGCAGAATTAAAGATTATTATCTTTTTAATAGTTGTATCCGACTATACTGGTAGAGAATTAAATTGTATCACACTTTATCAATAGCTGATTAATTTACCAACGAGGAAAAGCAAATATATTGTACTTTTATCAACATATAATTGTTCTGTTTTTATTTTCTAGGAAATTGAAATTACATTTATAATGGGTCACTCGTAAAATTCATTAAATTAGTTGCCACAAAATAATACTATCAATAAGATGAACAGGATGATCAAATAGAAAAATTGCATAATAGATTTATACAGGATTAGCCCTGTGCTAAAAACACTGAGTTTTTCCTCTGCTTCGCGTATTGCTTCGTATTTCCTCATTGAAAAGCCACTAAACCGACTGCTAATCCGTTTACACGCAATCGACCGACATTTATAGTGTACAACTAATGTAATTTTTATCTATCGGCATTTGACATTATTATTATAACAAGATTTTCAGGGCAGATTACAACTGTTTGTATGCGTCTCTCAGTCATAATTGTCATCAGTCGATCGAGTTATATTACCCGGATGATGTATAGTAAACATAATTGTCATCTAGTGTACTGTAGCAATGTTCACCCGGATGATGTATAGTAAACATAATTGTCATCTAGTGTACTGTAGCAATGTTCACCCGGATGATGTATAGTAAACATAATTGTCATCTAGTGTACTGTAGCAATGTT
>MJUT01019009.1:1084585-1116406 GCA_002080005.1 Gigantidas platifrons | reverse complement strand
GACTGTTGTTCAGTGAGATAGCATCCAACTAAGCGTGTTGGTCTAGTAAAAAGCAGACATGTCTACCCACGGACTGTTGTTCAGTGAGATAGCATCCAACTAAGCGTGTTGGTCTAATACAAAGCAGACATGTCTACCCACGGACTGTTGTTCAGCGAGATAGCATCCAACTAAGCGTGTTGGTCTAGTAAAAAGCAGCCATGTCTACCCACGGACTGTTGTTCAGTGAGGTAACATCCAACTAAGCCTGTTGGTCTAGTAAAAAGCAGACATGTCTACCCACGGACTGTTGTTCAGTGAGATAGCATCCAACTAAGCGTGTTGGTCTAATACAAAGCAGACATTATCATCATCTCATCGAAAGATAACTTGTTTCGCCATGAAATAACTGACAAATTGTTCACATGGCGATAAACAACAGTCACTCACCCACTTACTCACAATGATATATTTGATCAACTGGTGATTTTTCTACAAGACTTACGGAAGGACATTATCTGTCGAAGCAAATTTCGTAACTTTAAGAAAGACAGTCAATACAATAGCCTATAGAAAAATAGACACAAAAACAAGCAATGCTCTATTAAACACTGCACAGAATATAAAAACACGAATCCCGCTAAAAACAAAGGTGGAACAGTAGGGCACATGGTAACACTTCGACTAGTGCATCTATATTTTTGTTTTATATATTAGATGTTGTCTGTTGGTTTAGGGCATCACACATGAGGCTAATCGATTAGTGTTGTGGTTTATGAAATATGTGCGTTCGAATCCCGTCGAGGGAGAACAAACATTTTTCAGCTCAAATATCTAATTCTAACCACTGTTGGGTTTATATACATTTACTCCATATACATAATGTATATGTCTGGTTATATTTTTGTCAAGCATATTCCATAGTAAAATGCATGGTACCACGGCATTTAAATATAACTTGTATCACAAGAGATAAAATCTACAACATATTCTGTGATATTCTTCAGTTTGTTCCTCCACTGGAGATCTAATTAACGCTTATGATTGTTGGTTGCCATGAATCAGAGAATGACGGTTGGTAAAAATATCGACCGCCACTCTGTTTATCGCTTAAATTTGTTTTATTGGGAATAAATGACGCACCTGCATAGCAATCCCATACATACATCAATTACCCACTGTAATGCCAGACAATCACATATCTGTTCTGGAATTATTTGCCACTAAAACTTATTCATTGTTGTGAATATTCAAGCATGTGTCAGTACAAACCATGATCTTTTGCAATATTATTCATCTACGTAGTTGGTCTATGTTCTAAACAATATAGTAAACATGTTCATATTTTGTCTGCATCAAAGAAAAAAACGTGGTTAAAGTTTAACAGCAATTATATGCAGATTTACAACATGAATTCTGAAATACTAATATAACCTTTTTAGTTATTCAATCTAATTAAAATTAGTTTCACTAACCTCTGACACATTTCACATAGGGTCATGTCAGAGGTCATCGTTATTTTACATTTTCTTCGGATAAAACAGCAGCTCGCGGTTTTGTAAAGAAATAGATACCTTCCGAGTGTTAATGAACCATTACGGATGACGTTAACCGACTAATGACTTTGTTTGATCTTTGTGTATTGCGTGATCAATAAAAACATGGAAAACAAGATCAAGAAACATCTTCTTTTAATTACACTGCTCAATACTGCTCTATAATAAAGTATGGATCCGGCTCGTATGTAGACGGTATTAAGATTACAACTTCCAGATAGGTTACCTGAAACTGAAATATTAGTATTTGCTTTAAAACCATGTGGTTTCTGTCACGACTTATTGTTCATACGTACATAATTCGGTTGTTTCGAATCATTTCCATTCCGTCAAAATTTTGTTATTTTCGTCTGCCAGATCACGTGATTTCGATGGAACTAAAGGCCCTGAGTTCCCGGTGTCAATGTACACAACAAAAACTCCAATCGATATGTGCCGTTTTAACGTTCGATTCTCAAGTTAAAAATATCTTAACATTTTCTGTAAAAGACAGATATCAATTAAATTATTTGATTTGTATCAAAGACTTCAACGCAGAGACAAATAATTCTTTAAAATTAAATTTGTTTTCTTTCTTTATTTGCGGCTGTCAGCATCATGAAAGGAAAACGATCTGCCTTTATGTATATATTTCTTATATAAGACAGATAGTGGGGTACCGAACACCAGTATTTATTCAGCGGTTTCCTTGGCGTCTCCATATTACAATTACTTATAATCTACCGCATCTACGACTATGATATGCTGACGTTGTCACAGTAATAGCGTAAACACCGGAAGTCGCCTGCCTATTTGTTCAGACGTCAAGACACGAAAAAGACGGAACGTGGTCGGAATTGACATGATTCGAAACAACCGAATTGTCGTGTCGTACTTCATTGCAATAAAGACGTAGATATATAATTTAGTGCACACGATATGTGTCTCGTATAACCTTCATCAGGTATGCTCAAGGCCAACAGATTGGAAAACCAAACGATTACACATGTTTTCATGTGTAGTATATTCTGATCATTGGCTTTAGGTCATTTTCGTGTCTCTACCCTCTCGCTTTCATTACGGTTCAAAGGTTCCCGTTGTCACTAAAACAGCATTTACAACAATACTGGAAAAAAAACAGGCAAAATAGCAGTCAAACAGTACCAAACTCAGTATCTAATACATCACGCGAACCATCACCATCAACCATGAGTCCCATGAAGTATTTTAATTACGACTGTAAATGTCAAAAGCATTTTTACGTCACACATTCACAAAAATTATCTTTGACATTATAAACCACGTATACCAAATCCTTATCTTTATACATTTTCACTATATGAAAATGTATCTTTTACTATTGTATCTGCAGAGACAGAATATATTTCGACAAGATCTTGATATCGGAATATAAACTTTTTAAGAGATCGAATAAGGCGAATCTCTAGCCTGTTTTTCAGACAAAGATGACGCTTCAAGAAATCAGAATAATTGCTACTGGCTCTTGCATAACGAATCAATTGCGAGATGTAAACACCATATGCAGGAGAAGCTGGTATATTGCTGCACATATTAGGAAAATTTATGATTTTAAAATTGAAGTCGTCTCGTTTATCATAAATTGTATTACTGAGTTGACTACTGTCGTCAAATTCGAGGTATAAGTCCAAAAATTAAAGGCTCTAGCTTCATGAATCTTCTTATCTTTAACAAGTTTTTGAAGAAACTCCGACTCATATGAGTATAAAAATAAATCGGCTAGAAGAGGGGCACAATTCGTACCCATTGGTATGCCGACGACCTGCTGAAACAGTGTCCCTCCAAAGGAGACAAATATGTTATCGAAGAGGAATTCCAGCATACTGATCACTTGTTCCTCGGAGTAGCATATTTTACCTTTTTGAATTTTGTTAGAAAAATATGTGGAATTGTAACCTAACACAACAAATTTTGAGCCATCGTTTCTATGACTGAAAGCTTTGTCGATTGTTTCTTTTAAGCGGGTTTTTAATTTGTCATGCGGTAGGGTGGTATATAGAGTTGAAAAATCAAAAGGTTTGATGGAGGATACTTGAGAGAAAGATCTTGATTTAAGGTTATCCAAAAGATCTTTCGAGTTTTTCAAAATCCACATGTGATTTATGCCACTACGCGAGTAAACAGTTTCACAATATTTCTGTTGTCCCTCTTTTACTGCAGACATAATCTTTGTTAGGTGAATAGACAATTCGGTTGTTTCGAATCATTTCCATTCCGTCAAAATTTTGTTATTTTCGTCTGCCAGATCACGTGATTTCGATGGAACTGTTGGTCCTGAGCTTCCGGTGTCAATGTACACAACAAAAACTCCAATCGATATATGCCGTTTTAACGTTCGATTCTCAAGTTAAAAATATCTTAACATTTTCTGTAAAAGACAGATATCAATTAAATTATTTGATTTGTATCAAAGACTTCAACGCAGAGACAAATAATTCTTTAAAATTAAATTTGTTTTCTTTCTTTATTTGCGGCTGTCATCGTCATGAAAGGAAAATGATCTGCCTTTATGTATATATTTCTTATATAAGACCGATAGTGGGGTACCGAACACCAGTATTTATTCAGCGGTTTCCTTGGCGTCTCCATATTACAATTACTTATAATCTACCGCATCTACGACTATGATATGCTGACGTTGTCACAGTAATAGCGTACACACCGGAAGTCGCCTGCCTATTTGTTCAGACGTCAAGACACGAAAAAGACGGAACGTGGTCGGAATTGACATGATTCGAAACAACCGAATTCTTACCAGAGGGAATGTTTAAAGAGGTCATGAAGGATTATAAGTGCGGGCGCGATAGAGGACATCCTTGAAATTGATTTGAACGATTATAGTTTCGTTCCTTTTTGAATGATTTTGAGTTGCTTAGGACATTATTGACACTGTTTGATAAACAAAATATACGTTCATTTTGTACATGTTCCACTGAAACAAAATACAGATTGTCGAGGGTAGCGATACACTTGGCACATCACTGATGTAGAGGTGATGAGATGAAATGATAAAGATGATCATATTTATTTTTGTTTTGCGTTCCCTTTTGATATTCCATTTTGGTTGTTTAAAAATAAAAATATTTGTATTTGTAGAGCTAACGGTAATAGACGGTAGCATTATAGCGCGGACGTGAAAGAGTACACAACTGAATACCATTGGAATGACGCTTGTATCTGTTCTTTGTGTACATGTAGTTGTTGTAAACCCTTTGACATTGCAGGACAAAATATACTTGCATTGTCGGTATATTTCTTTTTATTCAGAAATGGGTTCTTAAATGTCACCATTTGCTCGCTGGACGTTAAACACCAATCAATCAATCAATCAATCACAATTTGCCATATCTCCATTGGAACAAACTATGTATTGCCGAGGGTGAAAATACTATTGACACACCTCTATTAAAGCGAAATAAGGGTTGACCGGGTAGACAAAGTGGTTGTCTACCAGTGCAGTGGAAATTAGGGTTATCACTAAGCATATCAAAAAATAATGATTTACAGTCATGTGAATATAAATGATCCTTTAAAAACATTCATATACAGTGAAGTATAATAACAACTTCCATACTACTTCAAAGCCATTTGAATAAAAACAAAAAAGCACGATTGTCTTACAGTAGTTGTTCAAATTAGAAATACTTACACTTGTCTCCTTCACGTCAATCGATTTTTTATTTATTAAAATCATTCTTCCTCTAGGGTAAACACATACGATTTATTGTGTCACATCATATGATATACGTTGAAATTGACATTTTCTTAAGCTCCAAAGCGATCTCTCTTTAGACTTGATATGTCAACTGAAAAAAATAGAACGTACATGACTTACAAATATAACACGAATTTTATATTTTTAGCATGTTTTCCCCAGAATGAATCAATTATATAATTATTTTAAATCATTCTCACTTAATAAGGTCAAATGTCCTATTGATATGCAACATACCTATCTGCACTTGTCAGATTCGTGTGATACAATTATGATCAATAGTTATTTTATGACGTGAATAAAAAGTAATCCAAAATGGAAGGTATTGCGTCATCCCTATTTTATGGTGTATATCTTCGATAAATATATGGGTTTTATTAGATTTCTCCTTTCCTTGTTTTAATCATTTATAGATACATGTATAGAGATACATATATGTATATTAAAATGCAAATTAAAAACAGATAATAAAAGCATAGATGGTGAGAATGTTTAAGAGCATGTTTTGTAATCAATAAATCCATTATGCAATCCAACATAAAAAAAAAAAAAAAAAAAAAGAACAACACATACTCCTGGTGAGACATGTCTTAATCGATGATCCAATTAAAAGCTGCAGCATGAAACAATATAAGCACTGTTGCTAACAGGTTCTGAGAATGTTGTGAGTGTCGCTAGTAGCACAAATACAATAAATCATTAGTAATATTTGCGAAACAACCAATGGCTTGGGTTCCAGCTTTGCACTGACAATTCCAGCCAGATAAAGGATCTCTGTTAGTATGATCATAGGAAATCCGTAAGAATTATATGTAAATCAAAAATACTATACTGTCGGCACAATTTCAAATCCAATTGAAAAATCGAAGAAACAGAGGTCAATTAGATACAAATTTATTTTTGTAAATACTAGTAAGAATATACATAAAAATCATATAATCAACTATTTTGTTCTTGTTAATTCATTGTCATTGAAAACGTATTTTCCTTTTATTATTAGGGGCCCGGGTACCTCAATGAGTTAGGTCGTTGGATTACCTAACAACTCATACAAGCCTATCACCAATACGGCGTGGGTTCGCGCCCAGCTTTGTAAATTATAAAAAAAGGTGCACTCGACTCGCAGCGGCAAGTGATAAAGTTTACCAGTTGCTTGTCCAGGGTCGGTGGTTCTCTCCGCGTACTCCAGCTTCCTCCACCACTAAAACTGGTCGCCATGATATAGCTGAAATATTGCTGAAAGTGGCGTTAAACACCAAAATTCAAATTCAAATGCATTCCTTTTATTATTACTGGATACAAATCCACGCGTGGATGGCACACGAGGAAATCTTATTTGAAATAAATGTATTGAACTAGTTCGCCTAACCAATGTATATTGACCTCACTAAGGTGAAAAGCAATGAGCATGCCAAAAGACGTCTTGAAGTAAGAACTTTCATTGTAAATAAGAAAGGTAGCCCTCAAATATGTGTTGTTTATCTACAGTCATAGTTCACAATACGTGCTTTGCCGCTAAAAAATTTTGTTGGCTCATTTCATTCGCAGATATAATAAAAATGAAAAACAAAAAAATCTAAATAGTCGGAACAATTCCAAAATTAAATATTGAAATCGTAGAACGAGGCAACATCGACATCCGTAACACACAAATAAATGACCACTTAGTGTCCTTGACTTAAAAACAAACAAATTGTGGGGATAAACTAGTTTAACCTCCCCATCTAGTGAAATAATGCGGTCATGCAAGTGCTTTCTACATCTCGACAGCATGTCTAGAGAACGCCACACTCCCTTGTTTCCTGTATTCTTGAATTAATGATACATGCAAGTTTGGTGGTCTTTGTATGGTGATCATTTTGATGTATACTTATTACTACGATCAATATTTATGTTCAATAAAATCAAATGTTCTCGTCGCCATTTGAAAAAAAACAAACAAAAAACATAGAATTTAATGTAAAACAACGAATTGTTAAAATATTTTAGAATAGCAGGAAATGAAATTAAAAAAATGACATTTGTAATAAAACAAAGGATGCAATTGCTACCTTTAAGATTTAAAAGCTTTTTAATAAGTTTTAAGTAAAATAACAAATATTTTTTTTTTAGTTGATACCGCTGAATACAGTTTCTTAATGGATACAACCTATTCTCCTTATCTATTTCAAATTTAGAAGAATGCTACTTTGCCAGACTGTTGCACATTTAAAATAAACAAACCCATTAAGACCAAGGTGTATTTTGTCTGTTTTCATAGTGTTAATGGCGATGTCCCATTAAAATTGTATGAGGTTAGAAATCGACAAGATTAATGTATGGTTGTATGATATTGATTATTAGTTTAATTCATTAATGATCATTGTCCTGGCTTATTAATCAGGTTAGCAAGCAATTTTATATTTAACTCTATTTATCACCTGATGCACGAACTACCGATATTTTCAGCTACCGTCAATAGCTGTCCTGAAAGAAAGCTTTTTTTTAGATATTAGATGGAATAAAATTAACTTGACGTTGTAACTGCAAATGTAGTGTAATGAGATTAACGTAGTTACATCGAGTGTGGTAGATCATGGCTTCGAACCCGGCATTTAATGCTTCTCTGCTAAGCATGCAGCAGAAAGGCGTAGGAGTAAAGACAGATTGGCTCGGAATCAGAATAATGTATCCAAGCGGAACGACATGTCTAACTGCGGGCTGTATCAGTGAGCTAGCATAATAAAAATCCAACTAAGCGTGTTGATCTAGTACAAAGCGTAGACCATCATCATCATTTCATCAAAAATGTAAATTGTTCTCGCCATGATATAGCTGAATTTTTTTTTTCAATTGGAATAAATCAATAATCACTCACTCACTCAGTCACTCACTCACTCACTTGACGATGACATGAAGAAAGCAATCATTAACTAAGCACACTCAACATTTGTTTTGTTATACTGCTTTTTTTCTGTTTTTGCTAGAACGTTGTTAAGGTATGTGAAATGCTGGAAAGATATAAGACATGATACAGAGCCTCCATATTTATAGTTAGTTCTTTTAATTTAGCTATAATTGTCAAAGAACACTTTGAAAATACCAAATGGCTAATCAGATGCCGTAAATCTAAGAAGGACAGACAATACAATGGCCAAAAGAAAGGGGTCAAAACTATGGAGAAAACATTACACAATGATGAAGAAAAAACTACAGAAAAAAAAACTAAAGATTGAGCAACACGCACCCAACTAACAACTACCATGGCAAACATATGTGAACCAGAAGGATAAGGGCTCCACTTGTAGTAACTGTCAAGTTCCTATTGTTACAAACTCAATAAAGAAGAAAGGACTGAACAAAGCGGAACTTAAAAGTTATCTCGAAAAATGTTCATAGACTTATGTTTTCTAATGTATACATAGATATGTTGGAAACCATTGGTTTAGCGCTATGGCATGGAGTCAGGTTTTCATACATTGTCTTCTTCACATACATAAGATAATATTAAATCTATGAAAATTTTTTTGGTGGGCGTGTGGTTTATACTATTCCTATAGATCCTATTAATTATGTTGGTTTTTATGCATTAATGGAACAATTGCTGATTTATGGCACTACCAGGGACTTCAAATATGTTCTAAATGAAAATTTGGTGTTTTTGCCATGTTTCATTATTAACTGTTGAAACAGATACTGCCTTTTAAAACAAATTAAGTCAAATACGCCACGGTCTAATTTATTCATGAAAATGAACGAAATCTGATATAAATTGTGCTTCCGAGACCCCGAACTAAAACATTAATTGCCCTAAATCTATCAAAACATGGCTATTTATTACTCACCCATGATGAACTTTAGTTATTCATAGCAATAATGGCCCAGTGATGGAATAAAGTTCCAGTTAATGATATTTAAACGTAAAGGCAATTCCCATAGACACCGTGTAATAACAATATAGGGTAATATATTATTAAACGACATTATTAAGTCTTACCAATTATTCTACTATAATATATACCTATTTAAAATATATCTTGCAAGAATTATGGTCATACAAACTTTCACAGATATGCTCGATTTTGATACGATGAAAAATAGATATGCTAAATTTGTATGTATGGTATTTTTTATGTAAGACATAATTAATTCTATTCTTGTTAAAATAAGGAATAATAGTTCTAACAAAATTTAATATTGTTAAATTTGTCCCATGTAAGTTTTAAGATACCAAAGGGGTAATCAGAAGCCGTAAATCGAAGAAGGACAGACAATATAATGATCAAAAGAAGAAACCAAAATTACTTTGAAACATATAGTACTTGGATATAAGACAGATGATAAAAACTATCTTGCATTAAATGTTTTGATAAGAAACCAAAATTTCTTTGAAACATATAGTACTTGAATATAAGACAGATGATAAAAACTATCTTGCATTAATTTTTTTTTATAACAAATGTAGGGTTTTCCATCTACAAATTGTATTATATATCTGAACAGAAAACAAAGGATATATTAATGTTTATAGAATATTTGTCAATGAATATAATTAAAAGAATTTTAAAAAAAATAAAACACTTCAAAAGTGTACATTTTTAATGAAAGTAAAGAATAATATACTAAATGGAAAATAAATAAATGTTTCCAAAAGGTTTTAAATTTAAATTGTATTTAAGTTCTAGTATGCTAGTATATATTTCATGTAATTCTGATTATAGCCCTGGATAATCAGAACAGGATGTAACAGAACAACACCAATAGGAGCTTGGACTGTTGGCATGTTAATTGTTGCAAGCATTTGAATAACAAATATTTACGTTGATATAAAAACAAAAACAAAAACAAAAACACAACATAAAACACGACACAGAAAACTAAAGATTAAGGAATATGAACCAAAATAAAAACCAGGATTCAGTAGTTCTTGCTCCACTATTACAAGATTCAACGGCATATTAAAGGTATATTTGTCTACCACCTTTGTATTTTTTCATACCCAAAATTATTGTTGTTTTCCGTACTGACCTTCATAAAATGAAGATTAAACACCGAATTATTGGCGAAAACGCTACGAATCGCTAAGATTCAAACAACATTAAAATGAGTGTGACAATTTGAAGTGTTTGAATCTTAACAATATTTTCCTTACCTCAAAGCTAAAACCCCAAGAATTCCAAACTTCCGTTTTTATAGGTCGTGCTGTTACTTTCACTTTGAATTATTTGTCATCCTGGACAATAATTCCGATAACGATAGTTTTGGGTATTTTTTGTCAAAAAAAGAACACCAATCGTATATTTTGTAGCATAACTGTTTAATGATAGCTTAAACAAATCATTTATGGACAGTTAACAATTTTCAACAAAATCGTAGACAATATGCCTTTAAGCATACCAAGCAGATATTAAACACATCTAAGTTAATGATAGTTCAGAAGCCAATATGTTGTGATTGTTTTTGTGTTTCTCGTGGTTTTAGTCTTCCGTGTTGAATTATTTTGAATTATTTTGTGAAAATCATAAAGAATGTGGTCAAAAGTTAGCATGCGATATTACTCCATGTTTACACTCGTGCTGCATTGCTTCAAATCATGACGTCATCTACTTGGAAAAATTGGTAATTGAACAAAAATCTATAAATATTGTACATCGCGAAATATACAATTTCTCTAGTTCAATACTGCCCTCAACAATATTAACCAATATTCGTGCAATAACTCCGCAGTATGAAAACAACGCCAATTGAAAATATGTGTGATCTGTTGCTTTTTAATATGTCTTTGCATTAGTTGACACTAAAATATTATGATATAGCAGTGCAAGTGAAATTAGTGCATGTCAACAAATAGCCCGATGTCCAATAAAAAGGAAACATCCATCTTAACGATCACGCCGCATTTCTGGAATATAAACCTTCATGAGGTACATTCATAGTCAAAAGATTAGAAAGATAAATAAATTATTCTAACATGACCTCCTTCTTTCGCTTTGTTAACAAACGAGAGTTATCCATTCGGTATAATCTCATTAGCACATACGCCGGTGAATGTGATCGACTTTTCCCTATTGGCAGCATAAATTGTAACCCGAATAATGTCGATAGAGGGCGCAGTATTATTCGAGTTACATAGATTATGTGCGACATTTTCCGCAAGCGTAAATATAAATTACCGTCTTCCAATCAAAGTATACTACCGTATTTGTACTCTTAGACATATCAGAATCGAAATAAATCATGGAAGCCAGAATGTGTTTGAGTTTTAACGTGGATTGGCGGATATTAGTAAATTGTATCCCTCGCTTCTGGCTCGGGATAAAATACTAATATCCGCCAATCCATGTTAAAACTCCAAACACATTCTGGCTTCCATGATTTATTTCTTAAACAAATCATTGGAAGCAAATCAGTGGGCCTAAATCAGGATACCAAAAATCGGCTATGGTTAATTATATCTGACGGAGATTGGCCTTAGTTTTATATAAATTACGTTATATAGGCACTGTTATTATGATTTTGTTTATCTATTGTACAGTAGTAATCTATTATGATCTTAGACATTGTTTTCAAATCTGTACATTGAGTAAGCTACGGTCAACATTCTTTTAAGTTATTTGGCATTTTAAGATGAAATGTAATTGTGTTCGTCGTCTCATAGACAGTCACATTAAACATGATTTATTCGTTTTCTTCCATGTACACTAACAGATAATTTTGAAAAATAATGCAGAGAATAATTTAATCTTCATTTCACATACATTTCAAATTAAATTAATTGCAATTAAATATATTTTTCAAGAAAGAGTTATTAAATTACGGCGACAACAACGTTGCCGTTTATTATCTTTTCAAGGCTCGATAATGTTTCATTTCCTTGTTTGTTTCAGTTTATTTTCGTAAGCATCTTGTAAACAATGAATGGAAAAGTCTGGCCTGAACATGCAAAGTCTTCCATATTGACTTTAAAACATTTAAAAGTTGATGATACTAGATAAAACGTGTTGTAAAGAGTAACAAATGATTATCAAAGCAAATTTGTTTTGCAAAACAAACACATACTCGAATGATAACAAAAACTTTGAACCAAGGAAATTGTCAATAATTACTATGCATACATTGTATGAGTACACAGATTAAAATACTTCACAGAAAAGATTCATGCAAATTTTCTATATGACTTTGGAACGAAAAGATAATGGCATGATTATCATATGAATATAAATTGAGATCATTTGAATGCGAAAATACAGCATTATTATCACATACGCATAATAAAACCCATGATTTGGATTTTGGAGAATGCCAGGTTCAATGGAAGATACAGAACTTTGTTGCAAGTAGCTGCTCATGACAAACTGTGTGTTATGGCTACCATATTTAGGCCCTTCGGTTTACTTGCTCCTAAAGACTATTAATTTATTTTGCTTTCCAGTCTTTTGACTTGGATCGTACATGATGAAGGTTATTACAGAAACACGTCGTGCATACTAAATTAGATATCTACGTATGTATTAGGAGTGAGCGTTATTGACCCCTTCCTACCTCATTCAATATTCCTGACTCTTTCTTTTGGTATCCAAAAATATCAAATCATAGATACCCTTTCTGGAAAAGTCCGACCCATTTTTTTTTTTTTTGTAAACTTGCTCTAGTCATAAATAGAGCTGAAATACCACACACTTGGCGTTAAACATCATTCAATCAATCAATATATGGATTTGCAATCTAAATACGGTAATTAAGCAGAGACGGAAGTAGAGCTATTCGCTGTTTCACAACCATTTTAAGGTATGAGCTATTCTCATTATAGAAATCTTACTGTGACTGTGAAATGTAGAAGAAAAATAAAGATTCTCTTCCATGACTTTAATATGTGTCTCAGTACATAGTTGAATAGTCTTCCATGTTCATTTATTTCCATATTTGTTCTTTAAAGAAGAGATTTGACCTCGTGATTTTTTCCAGCATTTTTATATACCATTGTGTAATTGTTCATTAAGTCTACGGAATATTTAAAATTTGAGAAAGCAATAAAAAAAAACCACATCAAAGTCAAGTAAACAAATCATAAATCAACACATTCATTGAACTTATTTTGTTATATTTTGATTGTTTTTTTAATGTTTGTGTTTGTTTGCTTATATTGGTGTCCAATTTTATTTTGTGTTTTTGTTTTGTCTTTGTCTTTTGTACACTATGTTGCCAGTTTCTCTGGATTGTCCTTTTTTGATTGCCCTTTCGGTATTCTCTAACGTTTATTTAAATATTTTGTTGTAAAATATGTATGGCACTGTTTGTTACAATACTAGTTGAGGCTATAGTGAACACCAAAACACCAATATACTTTCTAATATCTAATAATAATTTTGACCTGTAGACTTTGGAGCCAAACCCTAGACTGAAGCAAATTTAACTTTTCACAGTAATTAAAGTTCTATACACTAATGATACTGGAACTAATTTATGGTCAGACTGCTAACAGACAGACATAATTAATGTCCTAAGCGTTGGTCAATTACAGATTATAACAGCACATGGTGAGCTGTGTAAATAAACATCAAATCTTGTAAATAAAGTCATTAACATAGTCTCTGCAGCATTAATGTTCCTTCAAACTTAGATAATAATAAAACTGAAATTCCTTTACATAAATAACACTGTTGTAATGTTTACAGTATTTACTCCACGTGTTGTAGAAGTAGTTATTCGATAAGCCATAATCATCTATCTGCGTGAATATTACAGACAAAAGCGTCGTGTATTCACCTGATATCTAGTGTTTGTCAATAAGTAATCGTTTATATTAACTGTAAGAACTATATTTATTCTTCCATGAATGAACTTTTGATCTCCATGAATTTAATTAGTTTCAATCTTGGTTGTCAATTTCAATCATTGACTTTGCTTTGATGCCAACCTAATTGCTACAGATCCACCATCTTAAACAATGAAATTGTATCTAACGATAGCCTAACAATTAATTATAATAATAATAAAATAATGATAATAATAATGTATGTACTTGGAATAAGAATCGCGTGATAAGAACATGACGTTATTGACGTACGCCTTGTTTTTGACCGACTTGTGTTCCTTGATGTTATTATGTGCATTATATAATGAAAAATAATCTTTAATTTTCTTACTTTTGTAACTCTCTTATTGTGAATTACTGACAAATTTGTTAATTAAAAAATATATAATGACTAGTAATATTTATTGAGAATTTTCCTAGAAATAAAATTACCTTAAACACTATCACCAAAAAGGAAAAAACGGTACTTATATCATATATGTACGTTATGAACTTGCTTTGTCACTTTGTCACGCGTGTTAAACGAAATCCAATATAGTCAATAAATATAGAGAATACAGAAGGAGCAATCCAAAATGGACAATCTCAAGAAATTGGCAGCAAAACGAAGAAAAACTAAACAAAAACACAACACAATATGTGTTGGACAACACTATACCCAAACAAAAAATTGGCATTTGAATTTTAGTGCTCATAAAGGATATTAGTATATGATTGAACTTTGTCTAGTTTCTAATTGGCTGAAATCAACTTGAAAAGTAATGCGTACGTGCGATATCAACCTCAAATGACCTAAAATTAGCTCATAGGTAGTGTGGACTGTAATGTCACCCCAATTTGGGCTAAAAATAGAAATATAGATTTCAGAATTTCACGGTCCAATCAAATTTTACGTCTCTCGACAGCATTGGTAATGGTAGAACTTGGGCAGACAGGGGTGTCCGGGGAACAAAGTCGGCGCTGTTTGGTGTTAATTCAAATTTAATGTAATGTCATATAATAAAACAGTTAATGACTTTCAATTTCGGTGAATACAAGGATTGATCAACTCATGGAAAACGATATGCACCTCGGATGCCTCGGTGAATATCATGTTCCATGGGTTGATCAATCCTTGTATTCACCTCATCAAAAGTCATCAATTGTATAGTGTCTGTTATCTTGGGTTCTAATTCTTTTATCATTAGTTTTAACGGTGAATCGAAATTTTGATTATTGAAAGGATAAAATAAATAACAGCTTTAGCAGATGTATCGTGATATTATCGCCGTATATTATTTCCCACCTACATTAATTAGCCATGACGTACATTGGCATTTACCTAGATTAATACTGACGTAATACTGATGAAGAGATTAAACACTTCGTTTTCTTTACAAATCCCCCTTCAATGTCGTATAATTCCATATATCATGACATCAAAGAAATTTAAAAACTCTGTAAGAATGTCAAAGTAGATAGGAGTACAGAATGTAGTTGTTTCTTCATGATCCAATGTCCTTGATCGTCAACTCTAAGAAAAGTTTGAAGTATTCAAAATTCGTAAATCACAGAAAGACAGACAATGATCTACAAAGTACCATAAAGAAAGCTCAAGGTTGAGCAACACGAAGGCCCACAAAACTGGTAGTGAACTCGGGTGATCCGGAAGGGTATGTTGTTCCTGCTCCACTAGTGACACCTGTCGTGTTACTGTTGAACTACACGAACATCATGTGATGTCGAAATCCTGCTACACATCAGTATATGTAAATGAATACAAATAACATTGAAAATACATGGACCCCCAACAAAACAAATGGTAGTAAAGACAACCGAACGAACATGTCTTTTACACGGAAGTAGTAGTGTCCACTAAACACAGTACTAAAAACGTGAAGACATGTAATTTGACAAAATTAAAATATGTAGGTGAAACAATAACCTAAATTGCAGACATTATACATTTAAAAATGCAGCCATGCATGATGACTGAATGCTTCTTCCATTTTATAGATTGCTTGTGTTAATTGGAATTACAAGATGGTCATCGCCACTGGAAACCGTTGAAATCATGCGGGATAAAAACATTAAATTACATTGAATCGAAAGTAAATAATTCACCACTAGTTAGTTTTGTACATATTAATTCAAAATGGTAGATGCGAAACTATATGGAGAAGATTACTATTAAATATCTAAGAAATCAAAATACAAGATGGTAAATACTACCAAAACTTGATTAGTTAGTATCGAACGATGGAGACGATACGTAACATTTTAACCAATAGATACAACCCATTAAAAATAGAAAAAAACCATGTATCTTATAAGTACAATCAACCTTGTATATAAAGGGCACTTAAGGAAACCTGAAATGCGCCCTTTATGAGCAGTTACCCTTTATATACAGGTTAAAAGTATATTCACTATTCATTAATGGAAAACAATTAGACTGCCCTTTATAGACAGTTATTTTCTGTATAGAGGTGCCCTTTAAGGTATGTTTCATTGTATGTGATACAACATGTACTTTTTCGGTGCTACTTTCATTACGTCATCAGCTTGGAATGCGGAAACCCCTATGACGTCTTCTTTAATAAGTACAAAGTTCCATTAGGGAATACTTCAAAGTAACGTTTAATACGGAAATAAATATAATAATGAAACTAATAGTATTACTCTTCTTTTTTGTTTTTGTTTTGTCTTATGAAAATGTTCGATAAATGTATTATATGCATACTAACAGTATTAGGGTTGCTGCTTACAAGGAAGCTATTTAACCAAGTGTTCCTAGTAGTGAAGTCATCGCGTCCAAACTTTTACGGTCGCCACCATGACTTGGTTAACCGTAGCGAAATATCTGTGTCACATTTAACCATGTTCTGTTTATCGTAATCACAATGCAGTCCTATCTTCATTCTTATCACGGGGTTTGTAACAAGAGTAGGACAGTGGGTGTCACTAGTGAAGCGGGGACTGAAACCTCTTTCTGAGTACCAGAGTTTAACCCTGGGTTTTAGTGGGATTCGCGTTGTCCTATTCTTTTGGCCATTGTACAGTCTGTCATTCTTCAATTTACTCTTCTACTTTTCCCTTTAGTATTACAAACTTTTTTCAGTTATGGAGGTACAACATACGTCTTGTATCGTCTAAAATATGTCTAGTCATTTGTGAAATTTACAAAAGATGTCTGTAATGTCTGACACTCACTCTACAGACATGCCTTCCATTATATTCCACGTCAAACTCTCCGTATAATATACTGACAACCCACGGAAGCTTGGGACGTACATGGAATATCTGGGTTGAGCCCTGAAAAGTGTCACCAGTACCCAGTTGGAACAGTTGAAAAGAAGTTAAGCAGTACCATTCATAGGAACAAGAACCACTCTTCTAGAGACCATCATACTCCAATAAAGGAAAAGACAAATATATATTGATAATAAAAATAAAAACACAGATATCAAAGACACATTTCTGACATAACCTTCATCAGGTAGGCTCAAAGTAAATATAATTGAAAAGCCAACCAATCTAAATATTGAGGGTGCAAGAAAACCGAAGGGTCTAAACATGATAGCTAAAATCAGCTAATAATAAGGTTTCGAAACATTGCAAAGAGCCATCCCTTGATCATTTATTATGGTGTACTTAATAAGTGTAGACAACTTATTTGCTTAGCATAATGATAATGTTCAAACTCATTTGTAGTTTCTGAGACAAAATTGTTTCAGCTTTATCCCATTGGTCCTATTTAAAAAAAAAAACAATTGCCAAGTATGCTGGCTTATTTATTGCCACGAAACAAAAACATCAAAGGGACTGTGAAATGAATGTCCACTCTGTCGTATCGTTTTGGCAAGGGAAAACGCAATTTGAACAAGATAGCAAATAGCAGGTGGGATTGGAAAACAAGTCAGGTATCACTTTAACAAATTCCGTTCCCTAACGGTCCCTGTTTGATGTCGGCTAGGACTCATGTTTCTGGAAGTCTTCTCTAATAACATT
The DNA here is from genome assembly GCA_002080005.1 of Gigantidas platifrons. NCBI lineage: Eukaryota > Metazoa > Mollusca > Bivalvia > Mytilida > Modiolidae > Gigantidas > Gigantidas platifrons. The sequence goes on along the minus strand of MJUT01019009.1, from coordinate 1,098,354 downwards.
TGATGTCCATAACACGAAGACTATATGGCGTCAGGTCAATATATATCAATATTTTGTTTGCTCTTTTTGTCCTTCAGAAAACTGTGTATATTTGCCTTTGTTGTTTCAGTTCAAAATAGTACAAAAAAAAACCGGTTTAATCTATCGAATTTCCGGTAAACATATTTGTTATTTATCAGTCCAATAGCCCATAGGTCTTTTATCAAGGATGCACTTTTGATCTCTGAGGAATTTAATTACATCCAATCTTCTATGTCAACTTCAATCGATGATGTTACATTGATTAACGGTATTTTAAGTCTAGATAATGTTGTCTTAGAAACATTAAGGAGTCTTGTTTTGTAATCGTTTCTACATTACATTATAATCTCCAGCACTAACTTCTACAGCAGATGAACTTGGTCTTAAATATAAACATAACGTCTTAGGTATATAATACCTGTTATATATAGTCACAACAATTGGAAGGAATCAATCCTTTGGCAGAACCCAGACTTTTAAGCAAGAGTCTGGAACAGACACAGGCATATGCTTGAATGAAACTGATTAACTTGATTCCAACCCTCTCTTCTGGAAATCTAGATCTCTGTGACCAAACATATATCAACCAGAACTGACAAAATATGCGCAATGACGGTTCAAGAATAAAAAAGGGGTCTTAAGGTCTTGACAAACTATATCGCATACGTCTTGCTTTCTCTGAGCATGTTGTTGGTAGAGTAGAATGTCTCATGAGCCATGTTGTACTGTAAACAATTCAGTGCTCAATGTTTCAATCTGTGTACATGATTAAATGACTGGCGGACATACTTGGAGACTCTCATCTTTTGGTAAACAATAGCACTGCATCTTGCATAAATATTTCCATGACAGTTAAGAAAGAAGCAACATTGGCCAGAATAGAATAATTACAATTAAGGCATAATAATTCGACACTGGAAGACAACAATAGACACTTTCTGTATTTTACCAAACCACAGAAACATATTTCAGAAACTTGTATTAGTTGATTGTATTCTGGCTTTACATTGCCTGATCAGTATGTGAACGTGTCTCTTCAAATATGAAACACATTAAGTCGGATTGGAGAAGTTCAGACATGCTAAGTCAGTTAAAGTGTCTCATGCTATTGTGGGGTAATCTGTAACAGATTTTAATGTAGACTCTGGTGGACAAGAATGTTGTTGTGAGGTTTAGAGATTGCGATTCAATCCTTTCAAATTCTGGAAGGACGAATAAAAACGTAGATATCTAATTTAGTGCGCACGACACGTTTCTGGAATAATATTCATCAGGTGACGCTCAAAATCGAAAGATTGGAAAACCTAATAATTTAAAGTGTTTGGGAGCAAAACAATCAAAGGGCCTAAACAGGATAGCCAAAATCGGCTGAGGTCATCTATGCCTGAAGGAGGAGAACCTTACGTTCATTAATAATAACAAAGTTTATAATGAATGAGCTACGTGTACATGTAGCAACATCGATTATAAACTAAGGGGGTTGTTTCTTAAAATAATAAACATCGTACAAGTGAACTTGATTGTAACTTATACGAAGGGGCAAGTGGAATAAATTAAGGTAGGAGTCCTGTTCCCCGTTAAAGATAAAATTGTCCGTAATCTTTCTTTTTCTTTTGACGATCAAAGTTCATTGGTAAATGTTTATCCCAAATGCCAACATTTTACCTAAATTAATGTGTGTAAGCTGACCATCGTCATGACAATAACTGAAATACATGTGCTGCTCACATTACACTAAACAGCAGTCGGACAACCAATCTCTTACGACAATAAAAAAAAAAGCATTTAACGGTAGTCCTATCCCAGTGCTTCCTTGTTAATAAGCTTGTTCTTGCCAGGAATAGAATAGAAATACAATGTACTGTTCATTCTAATTTACACAACTTTGTTACAACCAATCATATGAAACGAACACCAACAGAATTATGTGTTAGATATTGACTTTTTACTTAACATGATTAAATATAAAACAAAAATGTCTTAAGGTTGTGTAGTACTATGTGTCTCTTTGATTGTGCTCCAATACATTGTCTGGGTCGTTGGTAGGCATAGTAATTGTAAGCAATGATTAAAATATCTATTTAAAAAAAGTACACGAAATTCCAAGTTTAAAAATAATTTTCACAGTGAACAATAAAAACAGGAAACATCTGTAAAAATAACTGTAAATGTCCGTCACGACTGAAAAGACCCTAAAACAAAAAATATCTATTATAATTCAAAAACAGAGCAAAAGAGATGGATTTTTGTATGTTATCTTTGACACCATTTCGTGGTATGCTTTGAGAACAAAAAATGTCAATATCGCGCTCTATATCATTAGAAATTCACCTTGATCTATAGTCTTGAATAATCTGTAATTGACGTTCGGGCCAATAACTATCTATAGAAATAGATAAATGGCGTTAAATTAAAAACCGATTTTCCTGTTTTTGCCAAGTCCCCAGTATCAATCATAGAATAACATTGTTATAACTATAGCTATAGGTCGAACTCCTGAGCCAATCAGATTTAATTAACGCTGTCTTGATCAAAAACATTATTTGATCTATGATCCATTTTCTCTTTAATAATATTAGTTTCAAAAATATTGTATACCCTTACTCGTAAATACTTCAATTTTATGAAAGTAACTATATTATTGGCAGTGATTATTGCCGAATAACCATCCGCCTTCAATGTATTCCTACACAAACGCGTTGTTAATGTAAACAGTGACATGATGCACATCAAAAGACAAAAAGTAATTAATGTCTACCCTAAAAAAGAATACTTCAGATTAAATTTTATATAAGGCGTATGAGAAATGCGTCAGTTCTGCATGTCAATTGTATTATGCCGTCTAACCGCCTCTGTATTGTAATGATTCGCCTGTTCGTCTCGAGTTCGTTATATCGTGGGCTTGATTCCAAGGCCACATCACACCACGTACTGTTATATTGGTATTTGTTGATTCTCCGTTTAGCTCATAGAACTAATAAGTAGGGCTGGGCCCGGGGCCAGGAAATTGTGTCTGACTGCAGCGATATCTCTACTAATGGTGTGCTGTTACAATGACCTAGCTAAACCCTGGTCTAGTACGCAGCAGACATCATATTTCTAGATTTTAAATATAATTTCATACTAACATTAGTAAAATATGATAATCAATGTAAGTTATTTCTTGAACACATGTAATTCTCAAAATTTTAATTTTCAAAAGAAAATACATGTGGTTGCTAGAAACTTTTATTTTTCGACCGGAAGTGATTTCCACACCGAACGTGTCTAATTTCTGTCTATTAAATATTGTACCAGGTGATGGGAAATCTGTATCATTTGCCATATTGAAAGCAAATAATACTGGTGTAGACCTCTCTCTACATGTACATTTTGATCCTTATATGAATCTAGAATAACCTTCACTAACTGATGAGGAATTTCAGATTTTCATTTGTTGATTATAAAAATCAGTTGCTACAAATGTATATAGGCTCTCGTGAGCCTCTGTTTTCCATTGTAAAGGGAACTTCCGCTTATCTCAGAAACTACCTTAGAAAAATTTGCTTCAATTTGGCCAAGTGGTTTCAGATTCGAAATATTTGCATAGGGATTTTTGTCGAAATAAGAATAACTTTAAATAATCAATAAAAGTGAACATAATTACATATTTTACAGAAAATCCTGTGATGTCTTACACAGCTCATCGTGTAACATTAGTTCAAATATCAGCTCATTCTAGCATAATATTTCTTAAGTTTAACTGATTTACAAAATTCCTTTTGTTGGCAACTGCGGATCTCTCGGATAGAAGAAGGATCTGAATGAAGGGACCACTTACCCATACCTTCCTTGTTTAGTTTAATTTGGTCTAGAGGTTTCGACGATGCACGCCACCTAGTGGCAATAGCTATGTTTGTCGTAATCACAATTCGACCTTTTCGTCATTCATGCCTTATCACCGGGTTCATACCAAGAATAATACGACGGTTACCATTAGTAAAGCAGTAACTGGTTAGTTTGCCGCGTTACCTGATTTCACTACAGTTCTTAGTAGAGTTGGTGTTCCTGAATCTTTAGTTTGTTTTCAGTGTAGTGCTGTGTAGATCATTGTTTGTCCTTTTGTCTGTTTTCTTTTTGTCATTGTATTGTCTGTCCTTCATCGATTTACGGCTTCTGTTTACGTCTTTGGTATGTTCAGGCATTTCTTTAATATGGACATTGACATTGTGAGGTATAAAAGCTTTCAAGCCATTTTGATTGTATCTTTGAAGCTAGATTTCTATTTATCATCCACAAAACATCAAAAACAAGTATACGATACAGTGGTATTGTATAAAACTACGGGTGAAAGCTTATTGCTATTTGAATATTTGGTTATCATTAAATTAATCGTCTTATAAAAATTACAAATGGGTTTTTCTTATTTGAAATTGTAATGGGTGTCCATTCATAGCTTCTTTCATCATTATTTCTTTTGACACAAATTTTACAAAACGTCATAAAGATACACCTGGTGGAAAGCAAACAGAAGCTAACTCGTAAACATGTAATAGGCAAATACGGATTGAGGTTAATAGCTATGATTTTAACCAGGTGAAATGTTTGTTTTGTATTCTAAATTGTGCTCATTGATCCTCTTCAACTAACTCCGACAATACCTGTCATATTATTTTTGAAATTAATGACAAAACCACAAAAAAGAAATACTTTTGATCTTGATAAATTGGTTCAGAATGAAGATGTACCAAGACACTGTTCTTGTTAGTATGAAGTTGTATGATTTCAGGGTAAAACAAGTCCATAATTGAAATGCCTTGATTAACAAAGATGGTTTTGAAATATGCCCCATAAACACTGAAAAACGAGATGCATAGATTTTGCACAACACAACGTATCTGATTTTTTCACTTACGAAGAAAGGTCTACAAACAAATAATCATGCAAGATCACAAGGTGGAAATAAGATTTGCGTATGGCAATACATCAAACGAGCCATCAATGACAAGCTGTTGATCATAGGTGGCCAGTTGTTATTTATGCCCAATGTGTCCAGCATCCTTCAGACACAAGACATTTAATGAACGTCCCGCGGAAAACAAGTTCGTTATGGTTATGGTGTTCAACGCCACTTTCTGTAATATTTCAGTTATATCGTTGCGGTCAGTTTTATTGGTGGGGGATACCGGAGTACCCGGAGAAAACTACCGATCTGCTGAAAGTCACTGACAAACTTTATCACATAATGTTGTATCGAGTACACCTCGCTATGGTCGGGGTTCGAACTCAGAACTTTAGTGGTGATAGACACTGATTGCACAGGTAGTTATAAATCCAACTACCATACGATCATGTTAACACAGTATACCTCATTCATTCTAAACATTATTTGGTATTATTTTTTGTCTCACGATATTTTACATATCAAATGACCTGCTTCTGCTTCATTCTCCAATGTCAAGGCCAGATATCTGAACTATTAGAAATATCCGATCTAGCCAGACACATAATTATGTAAACAGTTTGCGAAAATAAAAAGAGTGGTACAGTTCATTTTGGCAATTTTTTGTATTAAATCAATTTATTTTATTCTGAAATAATTAAAGGGTTATTAAAATGCACCAGAAAATATTCCATAACAAACTGTGTGCATTTGTTAATATCCGTTACCTTTTGCATTTTATGAGCTAACCGCATTAGCTGCAAAAATGTAACTGAGAACCAGTAGTGTATAAAGGTCGATCGAAATACCGATGTTACCTCTATTGCCACGAGTTTCCTATTATAATATGTATTCGTTAATTTTCTCAATGTTTTGTCCCCTTTTCATGCTTCAAAGTGTGCGGTTTTTTTCCCCATTATACTAGCAAAACAATGTGTGTAGAGATTGAATATTATGGTTATGCTGCAGAATTTATCATCGTAACTTTGTTTTCGTGTTCTATATATATATATTAGAAGCTTTATCGTAACGGACAGTAAGAAATATTGTATTGTCATTTCCGAAGTCATATACGCAATAGACCTTCGAGAGCAATTTTGAACATCAATACAATTATGTATCCATGCGTTCATTATTATTGATGAAGCTCAATTTACCAACAACCGCGTATCTTTGTTTCCAGGAAATGTTATTGAATAAATATGATATATGGTTCTTCGCAGCATGAAGTTGTTGTTTCTTCCTACTGTCACAGTCTGGGTAGTTGGATTAAACCGGTAATTAATTACCTCCCTGTTTGACACTTCCGATTGCGCAATATTATCCCTGCATGACATTTCCGGTCGTACAAGACAGAGCAATTCCCTGATTATTACATTATGGAATGTATAATTTTATGTTGCTGTTCTTGTTTTACAACTTTTCAATGCAAATGCTTATATGAATAACATTTTTCAAATTTGTTACAATCTTATAGTTGATTTATGTATTATGTTCAACTAAGCCCACTTCACTTATTTTGGGCTCATAAGTCGAGCTTAATCCTGCAACGTTTTATCGAAGTGTCTGTACAAAGCCAGGAAAGTGAGCGGTCCTGTGTGTTCGAGTTATCTATTTTTGCCTCTGTCACCCATACAGAACACTGCATCGAATATACACGGTCTTCTTATTTGACAATTTCTTAGTACGGTAACTACACTCAGTGTTGTTATATTATATCAAGATGGTTATTTTGTCACTCCAATTGTTTGATACTTTTACCAATAACACGTTCCTCGAGGTCTAATGACTTCCCCCTTCTTACAGAACTTCAACTGATTACTATGGAATATCCTCTACCAGAATAAGAATGCGGAAGGTCGGTGGTTTTTCCTGGTACATGTTTATATATTTTTAAAACTAACCACCACGATATATCAGATATGTTGTTGAATATCCGTAGTATTATAATACTCCCATTTCTTTTTAGGGACCGTCCATTTATTTTTTTACCGGGGTCTATGCTTTCCCACGAGTGAGAACATGTTTTTTTTCTTTCTTTTTTCTAACATTGCTCCCCCTTAAAAGTAAAATAGTCGATTTCTTATTTCATTTCTTCTGGTATGACGACCTCATTACCGTATTATCATAATTTATGCTAGAGTTATGCCTCTTACTCTACAAGTTATTATACCAAAATTATCACAATAATGGGATGATTTACTGAATAATAAAAGGTCAAGAATGAATCCAGGATCTAACTCCAGGCTCACAAAAATAATGCTAGAAAACATACGACATCTAACTCTCCGGCCACGATATGATTGAATTATTGTTGAAAGTGGCGCTAAACACCATAACCCTTACCCTAACCTCCCCTCCCCATCCCCCATACGACATCTAATTTTTATTTGTTTTTAATTAAGTGTAAGATCTTATCCTCAGAATGTCTGAGAGAATAAAAAGCATATTGTGCTTTAAACATTTGATAATTGTTCCATGTCGTCAAAAAAAACTAGAAAAAAAATCATTGATATAATCCCATTATACGTTTAGAAAACTACACGGTTCGCAGAAAACCTTGGAATATATCAATAAAAGTTAATCTAATTTGTCTATTGTCCATTTCGATCTCAAACTGGGATGATTTTCGAGTCCACTAAAATGTGACGGCAAATAGAGTTCATTACAATCACGGACATTGATATGTTCTGTTGTATAATAGATAAAACGGAATTTACTAAACTTAGCCATATTGACTTTCTTTTCATGATAATGATATATTTAGATATCAGCCCTACAAAATATAGATTAACTGCGAAAAGTAATCAAGTGAGGGATTGTTGTTTAACGCAAAATGAACAATTTTTCAGCCATATCACAGCGAAACAAGTCACATTAAATGAAATGGTGATGATGTTCGCTTTGTACTAGACCAACACGCTTAATTGTGTTCAAGCTCACTCAATTAAACAGCACTCTGCGGACAGACATGTCGCTCCACTCGGACACATTATCCCGATTCCAAGCTAACAAGTCTTTCCCCTTTCTGATTAAAGCTGAGTACACAACAGAGACGCAGCAAATACCAATATCATAGTATTTGGTTTTGACCGACCGGGCTCGAACCCACGACCTACCACACTCGTGCCGGGCACGCTAATCGTTAGACCACCTTTGCGGCTAATCCTAGTAATTTAAAAATAGAAATATGGAGTAAAAGGGTATGGGGTTAAGGCACTAAGAAAATCTTTTCTTCAAAGTTTCTATATACATTTTTGTATTCAAGACTGATATGATAAAGCTGAAATATTGTTTATGTTGGCGTTCAATTTAAACAATCAAGATATTCCATGCAGACCTAGTAAGCAGTCTTGTTTTACTTTCCACTCATTTAAAATTTAATCGAGTTGTTGTTTTCAATCAACTTTCTGTTTCAACAACTATAATTGTTTATTTTATGTCATTTTAACGTGTCAGTGTATCTGTGGTGTCCTTTAAATATTAATATCATTTCAACATTTTTAATTTTTTTCAACAGACCTTGATTACTCTCCAAGGACAGTTAAAAACGATAAAAAAAAATAATTTAAAAGCTTTTCAACTACGTAACTGCCATATTGATTAACTGTACATTTCTGCCGTAATTAGAACGCAATATACAGCTAAGCGACTGTCGTTATCATTTACGTATAATTACACAAATAAAACGACAATAAATTTCTCAAGATCAATATCCCTCAGGCGTTTATTTTACAGGACTAAATAATGATAAAGATTAAACATCTTATGAACGCCGAAACTCCGATAAACGGCTTTGTGTAGGAACTTTGAGAGGCGGATAATCAACGTCTAAGACAAAGCGAGGAACAAACGTGGACAATTTACTAGAATATTGCTTTCCGCGAAAGATGTCTTTAAATATGTATTTTGTCTAATGGAGAAAAAGTCGATTTATTGTATTTGTTTACTTTCGTGTTTACTTAACACACAAATCGCAATACACACTATGATGTACAGAAATCAGGCTTAGAAATAAGAGTACAGTGGAAACTGCTATATTTCTTTTATATCAAAGTTCTGAATAAAGTAAATATCATGATATTTTGGTTTTAATCAATACGTCTCATTATCATTGCCTATCATTCAGAACCGTATCGGCGGTGTAATTGTTAGCGTATTACCTTCGAGTGCGGTAGATCGTGGGTTCGAGCACTGGTTGGGTCGAACCAAATACTTTAAAAATTGGCATTTGTTGGTTCTCCGCTAAGCACGTAGCAATAAGGAGTAAGAACAAAAACTGGTTGGCCCGAAATCAGAATAATGTGTCCGAGTGGAGTGACATGTTTATCCGGACATTGATATTTTTGTAAGCTAGCACTATATAAATCCAACTAAGCTTGGTGGTCTAGTGCAAAGCGGACATCATCATTAACGTATTGAAATGTCGCCATGATATAGCCGAAAACTGTCTCATATAAACAACATACACTCACTCGACTAAGAGACCACATATTTAATTAGGGGGTCATGTTACTACTAAATGTTCTTGCTTGTTGAAACCTACAGCCTATTTTTTTTTTCCTCTTTCAGGCCTAAATATTATTTCTATAAAATTTTGCGACAATTGTTTAAAAAAACATAGCCCAATAACAAAATGGTGCTTTAACTAACGTGATGGTGCGTCCGTGTATACATATTTTCTTAGGGATAAAAAGAATGGTGCTGTTGTCGTTTAGGTTCAGTCTTGTCTTATCTTCGTTATCTTCTCCCCACGGTCAACTATTTGTAAGAGTACCGCTGCAATCTACTCGTATCGCAATGTATCATGTTATGAACTTTCAAAATTAAATGTTAAAATGTTGAGTTACATAACCAATATTTATTATTCGCTAACACAGCGATAATAACGATTATAAGAAAGTTCTTAATTGAAATATAACTCCCCAACTTGTAATAAAACTTGATCGAGTAATGGACGTTCGATCAAAATAAAAAAAATATTGGCTTCATATCAAATATTTAAAACAGTATCATAAGCATTTTATTTCTATACTATCCATTTACGCCCGGATTAGTCTCAAATGCCCCATAGTCTGACATCCAAATGTGGTCGTTAAGCTTAATATTCAATGGCGAGTAGCCATTATATCCACAAAAATGGCATATGGTCAGAGTTTCTTCTGTTTCACGCAATCCCTATAGATTGTTTAGTTTGTATTATTCTAATTGCATTTTATTCCCAAATAACTCCTAAGTGTTATTAGTTTTACGCACGATCCAACCAAGTCATGAATATATATAGATAAAATATAGCAGATATTGAATCGGGACAGTAGATACAATGTTAATGTTACATGTTTGATATAAAACCGGTAGTATGTTAGTTATTAAATAGACAATATATTATTTTTTCTCGGTGAATTGAAGAGGAAAAGATAGAGATAAATATCTATGATTATAAACAGACTCAAGGATAATTTGTACCAAATTACGAAACCTTCAGCTTGGTAATAACCACATTAATCAAACAGAGCCCCATATTTACAAAATAATTTAACTTTTTTGAGATTCTATCTTTAGATATCCAGAAATAAGAACCTTTTTTTTTTAATATGTTCCATTACATGTCAAAATTATACCAGTTGTTTTACATTGCAAAACGAGTCGATTTATAACATTTTCCTATGAGGCATGGATTTTTCTGTCTAAATATAAAATGGACAAAACTCGGTTGAATCCGCAAAACCGGAATCAGGCGAGTTCTGACGAGTAGGACCACACAATTTGAAGCATGAAATCTAAAAATTCTACACATGTCCGTTTAGTTTCTTCCTGAAAATCTACTTCTATAGTTTAAAGTCTGCAAAATAAAGAAATAAAATATTGTTGACTAGTCATGTCATTGGCATAAAAAATAGTCTATGGTGTACACGTCAATTGTTTATAAATATACTTGCCTTTTCTTCATAGATGTTTGTATACATTTACGTGTAGGTTGTAAAAGAAGCGTGTTAATTGCCAAGTTTAACGCAATAGTTTTAACAATGTTTTATCCAATTTTATTTTCACATGTTTGGAAAGGTGGGATTATTTCTATAAATAACAGATGGATGCATGTATATTTTTACCCGGTGACCAAATCATCATCTTGAACTTCTTTTGTGTGCTGTTTCTGTGCTTACCGAATAATCCATGAAAGTGCCATGTTTTTATTTTTATTATTATTTTTTTTCTTCTTCAATTTTGTCTTTACCGCGAATACTCAATATAGAACGAGTTACGTTCCCTAGCATGACTGAAAAGAGAGTCCTTTCTATTTGAACGACGACGTTGGAAAGACTGTCGGCTTTCACGTTTATTTCTTAATATAGCTCATATATTAGTTTAAATTAATATCTATTTATCATAATAGCACGGTTAAACAATATAAATAATATATAACGTATATTAAAGCTACTTGCGTGTATATAAGAATTGCGTTTATATGTGTAATGTGTATATATTTGATGAAATTACGCATATTTTGGAAGGGGCCCGGGTGGCTAAATGAGTTAGGTCGCTGGATCTAACAGCTCATACAAGCATATCACTAATACGGCGTGGGTTCGCGCCCGGCTTTGTAAATTACAAAAAGGGTGCACTTGACTCGCAACCGCAAGTGATAAAGTTTACCACTTGCTTGCCCATGGTCGGTGGTTCTCTCCGGGTACTCCGGCTTCCCTCCACCACTAAAACTGGTCGCCATGATATAGCTGAAATATTGTTGAAAGTGGCGTTAAACACCAAAAATCAAATAACAAAAAAATCAAAATCATATTTTGGAAGTTAACGAAGTACTAATGGCATGAATGGCCACTCAGTGTACTTTTATGGAATGACTTTAAGATGAGTGTACATGATAGGTATTTCTATATTTCAGATGAGATTATGATAAAGCTATCATCCCAGTTAATCGTTGTCAGACCCCCTAATACGTTTTACCATGTAAAAAGATAAAAAGCCTTATCAATCAGTTTTGCTTCATTAACCGTACAACGTACCTAGTAGCCTACCTCGTGTTTATGTGGTCGTATTTCACGGCTTTTAACCAGTATTCAATATTCTAACATAGTATACTCTCTTTCATTCATGATCATAAAGCGTTTTAATGACCCAGAACGACATTGTCGTCGAAGCGTGTACACGTCATCTTGCTAATTTTCATTCATAAATGAATGATTGATGGGGGTTACGGTAATCAAATCACCTATCTCTCCTACTTAACAATATACCTATATTTTCTTCCTTTTTAGACAATGTACATTCCTTGTGTATTGAAGGTGTCACTACCTGTAAATTGTTTACATCATGACATATAAACGTCCGAATAATGTATGTTTGTTTCCCGTCTAAAAACATTTAACCTTTCTGGTCCAATAAATGATTTTGTTGTCCATTTTCTGGATTATGTTTCATGAGATTATTAAAATACGTTTTTGATATATAGGTAATATTTCGGTGGACCTCAGAAAAAATAACTTCGAATGCAGTGTTATTATTACCTACGAGTTTTGGGTGCTCCTGAATGATCGATCATTCTAGGAAGATGAGGTTATTTATTTAGGTACTTTTTAGAGAGGTATCATGTTACTTTCTTTACAAGGTCGTTTTATTCGCATGTATTCGGAAGTCAGGACAAAGACATTTGTGGAATTAAGAACAAATGATTTTTAATATGTATGTAACCATGAAAGAAAGAAAATGCATCTGAAATGTACCTAAAACAAAATGAATAGTTAAGAAATAGCTTTATTACTATTCTTCGTCTTGCTGTGACTGTGAGGTCTTGAAAGATGCATACACATGTATTCCAAGAGTAGTATGAGACTATCACTAGCATCCAGGGAGAAAACTTAATCATCAATTTGTTAGATAAAGTAGAATTTGGGATTTTATTTCAGAGAATGCCACTACCTCATATGCAATCAGTATATACAGTAGAATACATGTATTAACGACCGAGTTTATACGCACATAATAAAGGAGAAAATAGGTACACAACGAAGTTACTCTATGAATATTTTCAAAATGAATTGCAATTGCTCTGCCCTAGTATCGTGAAAATTGTAATACGGTGCTGTATAAACGACATCGATACATTCTCATTTCATGACGGAATTGAGAAGAAAAAAGATGGAAGAAAGAAACCTAGAATAAGTATTTGACTTTATTAAGTGGTCGTTGGGCTTGCAAATTGCTACATTCATCCAAAAGCAATATCTTTAAATATCGCTTCTCCCTATGCAACTATCTTAATTGGTTTCCAAGTCTTGCAAAACTCTGTCAAATCACTTATACGAAGTCTGAGATCATTGAATAAAGACATGTTTACTTTCTGCGTGAATCTATAATTTAATAAGAGACGGGATCGTCCATAACAGCCTTGCTTTGCCTGACCTCTTGGTCAATAATGAAATTGCTACCTTCGATATTTGCGTTCAGTTGATTATATTGAAGATTAGCTTCCATTAGAGACGTTATTATCACTAAAAGAAATCAAATAGGTTTTTTGATAGAAAAAAAGCTTCGCTATAGTAAGCGACATTTCGTAAAGGATATTGAAACGCCGATCATATACCCACGGTTTGACGTTTCCTTAGGCAAACAGCACAATGAGTTAACATGAAAACTGTCCATCTTTGAACAGTCCGAACATTAATAACGAATATGATATCAAATAGCTAATCGAATTAAAGCAGGATTCTTGTATTCTGTTAGATTCGTGAAATTAATTAACACAGGTTCTTGACAAGTGAGTGGTGTTACTTAAGTTTGTTTCTTAATTGAAATCAGGAAAATAAGATCA